>JAYJLX010058148.1:0-10069 GCA_036873525.1 Chalinula nematifera | reverse complement strand
AACTCCCCTCGAGATAATTAGTCTCGGGCACGCCCTCGACTAATTATCTCTCAGGGAGTTATATGCCCATAACCACCAGTAACAGTGTAATATCCTATACATATACCATGGCTTCGAGGGAAATATGGCCAATATACAACCCTCATCCTTCGATATCAGCCCTCGACTTCGTCTCGGGGTGATATCATCAAGGGGTTCGGGTTGTATATCGGCCATATTTCCCTCGAAGCCATTGTATACATATATTACATGACCAATATAGCAATGAAAGTGAATAAATAGATTATATTGCAATAATCAGTGACATACATGTATATATAGTATAATTATTAAGCCGGTGTGCGGATTAATAATATAATCCTCTTATTTTTGTATGAAAAAGAGTATATGAAGAGAAGTTATTGCTGGATTTAATCCACTATAATTAATTTAATGACGCCATGTGACATATTCCATGCATGGTCTTTTTGCTCAATGAAAATTTGCTACATTAGATTTTTTCAGCATCATGAAAACTTGCGAGGGCGCAGAGCGACTGAGTTGGTAACAAGGGGCAACAATTAGAACAGATCAGTTTTTAACCAAACCTGCCCTATAGTTTTCACTTATGTTAGACAGTCAGTTTAAAAGTTGGGTATATATAAGCTATAGAGTATATTTCCCGGTTGAGGTTTAGTAATCTTCACTGAACTGCATGTAAAAATTCAAAAATCATGCAGTGTAATTCACCACCAAATAGAAGTAATTTTTCACTTTGCCACGCTGGCCTGCATCACCTGTGATCAGTGTGATCAGCGTGTGTGTCAGTATACCACGTAATTTTGATATTAAATGCTTCGAATGCTTTAACCCCTAACACACTTCAAAGTATAAACAAAGGATGCTGTGGTGACAGTTGCTTTCAAAGATCTTTCAACCGCATGCATTCCTGTTTCGATTCTCAACGGAGAGCTTGCATGCAGGGCATCTAAGCATATATAGGCTATGCTGCTTGGTATGGATTGTCAATTTTGCTTTTGTAAGTAGTGATACAAAATGTGTATATATCGTGTGTTACTCCCCAAAATTTTTTTGCCTCCCATATATTTTTGGCTGATACTTGCGAAAGTCATTACTACTCCCAATGGAGGTGCACCCCTGGCACTATAGTCTATGGATATGGTAGCCAGGTTAGAGTCATCCAGGGATAATTTGAAGTGGTAGATTCTGAGCAAAGGAGTCCTCTAATCTCAGAACCGAAGACCTATTAATTAGTCACCACTAATTTTGGGAAGTATCCATCACTAAGCTGGGTCACTGTGATCTTAAACAATATTATTCAGCTCAGGCTTTTATTATACGTAACCATCTGAGGTAATGTCTGAGTTACAAATATCTCGGACTACCCTCACCAGGTACAATTCACTAAACATGTACATATAGTATTTATTGTACACACCCGTTGAGGCAACACCTGAGTTACAAATATCTCAGCGGGTCATCTTCCACGGGCTGGGTGGTTTCCTGATCGGCAAGCTCTACTGGAGAGGCCTTAAGAATGGGACAAACCTCTTAGAGTACCAGGTTCTATTCCCCATCGCTGAGTGCAGAACTGTTGTGAGTCCTTGACTTCACGGCCAGTTGTATTTCAAACACACACACACACATAACAACAAACTACTATATCCCTCCGCCCATGAATGCTAATTGGGTTAATTAGCATACTCAGGGTTAACCATAATAACCAATCCGAAGCTGAGATCAGTTACTATATGCGGAACCACACCCCTCGTGTTTTTATAGCCGTGCAATTCACTATAGTTATATAGTGTTCAATAACTTTAGTTATTATAATTATGTGGATTACTTGTTGTAATGATAAACAATGTATTGTACATGTATATAGCCGGACAGAAATACAATTCTACATACAGTGTGTCAAAAGGATTGTGATACTGCTGTCATTGATTACCTAATACTGAAGGGCCTCTGTGTTGAATCATGTAACAAGGTATATAATATACATGTAACCATGCATGCAGGTATTATGTATAAATAATTAATATGTTGTATTATTTACATGCATGTTTTTTTTTTTATAAATTAATTAGTATATTAATAAATGAGGGATAATACATAATAAAGAATAGGAAAGCAAATAATAATAATGGTACAATGGTAATTACATGCATGTAATATAAATTATATTACTAAACAATTAAAGAAGTTCAAATCTGATATATTATGTGATAAATTATTTCCAACTCATAAGTACCGGCACATAGTGTCACATGCTGCATGAGTCATGCTTCACTACAAATATACAGTGGAACCTCCGAATAAAGGACATTTGCATGGGACCCTACATAAATTGAAGTGCTTTGTCCTTTATAGAAAGGTTGTCCTCTTACTGTATAGGGCATATAGTTCGAGGCACGCAAATTTCGCGAAAATGGTGAAAATCGATATTCACGGATTTAACCTTCACGAATTATGTGGAGTAAACACACGATCATGGCACTATCACAATTTTGTGGATTTATAGTTCACGAATTTACAAAAACCGCAAAATTAGCAAAATTTACGTCCCACGAACACTATGCCCTATACGGTAATTCTCGGAGGTCAAAATGTGTTAGACAAGTTTATTTGGGACACTAAAAATTAATGTGTCCTTTGTTGAGAGGTTTATACTATATGTTACTTTCTCGGAGTGTCCACTATCGAATTAGTTATACTATATATATACTTTGTATGTTAACAAGTGGTGGGTGTTGCTTTAATCAATCGTATAGTATCAGTACATGTACATGTATGATTATAACCTGTACTTCAGTGATATGCAGCTGTATTCATGTACCAGTGAATAGTGTGATCATACATGGATTATTTTATGGGCGGGGTTCGTACTACAATCAACCGTTTAATTTACGTTGTATTTTATTTTCAGTATGGAGAGACTCCTCTACATTTAGTAAATAATATGAGGATTGCAAAGCATCTTGTTGATCAGTGTGGGGCTGACATCAATGCGTTAACAGTTAGTTATAGTACAATAATATGTTTTGTTAATACAACCTCATATTATTATTGTAGGATGATGGTAATACAGTACTACATACATTTTTTAAATACTATCGTGGAAGTTACATTCCTAGCAGTTTCCTTACCTACCTCATTGAGACTAAAAGACTCAAACTTGACACATTAAATAAAGTATGTTATATGCGTATATGCTATATTCTGTGTATTGTATGATATGGCGATATTGTTGGTGTGTTATTGTTAATTGTTGAGATGAATAATTCTATGCCATCAATAACTATCCACAGTATAACTTTATTTACATGTATCGCTGTCACGATCAAGTACATGTTTCACACTAATTAATTACATTCATTATTCACCGTATACAGGTGCGTGTATGTGTAATCAATTCTCTGCTCTAGATTATCATTTGGTATACTATTTTCTAGCTTATCCAAACACCCATCGATATTCTGAAATTACCCAGTGATGATGAGAGAATCTTCGATTCAAGAAAACATTGTCTCTGGTGGCTCCAGAGTAAGGTATACTGTTTTGATATTAACTCTATTTTGTTTAATTATATTATTGTTATTATGTATAATAGGGTCACTACAAAGATTCAATTGGTATGTACAGTACATTATAGTTTAATTGATAATGTATAATACACTGTATGTGTTCCATCTTTTCAAATAATCTTATATTATATAGATGTTGAGCTATTTAAGAATGCAATTGCAAGGAAGGGGTCAGTCACATATCTCATGGTGCAGTGTATGCCATTTGGTCCCCCTCGTGTTGGAAAGACATGCTTATACAACTTACTGATAAACAAGCCTTCACCAGGTGTTCCTACAACTAAAAAGAAGTTAGGCAGTGGATCACTGAGCACGGATGCTCTCACGGGTCGAACCATCATCAATGCTAGCGTGGGCTATCGAGATACGGCCAAAGCAATTGCAGCAACAGGCAGCACCTGGAGTGAGGTCACCACCCTGGATGAAGAGATCGCAATGATGGTTAATACTACAAAACAGCAGTTTGGTGATGGTAGTAAAATGCCGAAAACATTTCAAAGGCATGATTTTGTCAGTTCAGTTAGCAAGGAGGAACACTCATCAATCGTTGTGGATCAATCATTAGAAGATCTAGAGAAACATCTTCCCAACACATCCATCGGGAATTCTGTTGATACACAAAATGATAAAGATTCGGAATTGGTCCAACTGGTGAAAAAAAGTGTAGAAAAGGTGGATGCAGTTGCAGAAAAAGCCATATTGGAATCCATAACAGGACCAATTACTTATGGAAAAGTAAATGCTGGCAAAGTTCAAGGCCTTTTAAAGGATTCGCTGACGATTTTCTATACCGATACTGGAGGACAGCCTGAATTCCAAGAGGTTCTCCCTGCCTTAGTAGCTGGCCCAACCATTTTCTTGCTAACGTTTAGCTTGTTTACTCCAAAGGAAGTCAAGAGATTCATCCTCCCCAACAAGCTTATACCGTCAGATCCCTTGAATGCTTTATATCAAGTGAGATATCATTCATCTGAAGATCGTTTTGTGGATTACGAGAGTTCGTTTACAGTCAAAGATGTTCTCTTGCAGTGCCTATCAAGCATAGCTTGCTTTAAAGATGGTCAAGTTGATCAGCTAGCTTTGAATGAGCCCAACACTGCTGCCACACCCACTCAAGTACGATCAGCCCCTCCCATCAGTGTACTGATAATAGGTACCCATCGTGATCTTGTGCAGCAAGAAGTTGTCAATAATGTTGATCAATCGCTGAGAGAGTCCCTAGCCAACGTTGACTTAATGGATAAGGGTTTGATTGAGGAATACGAATCCCAGAAGAAGTTGGTCATACCGATCAATAATCATGATCCTAGTGATGCTCAAAAGGTGAGACAGGTGTTGGAGCGGATTGTTAGACGAGTAGATGCGAATGGTGAAAGCCTTTACAAGATTGAGCTGCCCCTTCATTGGTTAGGGCTGGAGCTGTACTTACGGAAATCAGATCACTCAACCATGAAATATTCGGAGTGCGAAGCAATAGCTCGTAACCTTGACATACCAGGGGACGAATTAGGAAATTGTTTGAAGTATCTTCATTACAAAACAGGCACTATTCGCTATTATGATGGCGTGGAAGAGCTCAAGGACATCGTCATTATTAAGCCAAGTGTAATATTTTCTGCCATTACGAAATTAATCACGTCAACATTCGTACCCGAGAACGTTAAAGGTGACATGCAGCGTTACTTCACTCAATATGGCTTGTTCAAACAGAGTGAAATACAACACATCTTCACAGCCAACCAGCAATCACTTCAGCTGACACTCAATCAGTTTTTAGCCCTTTTACGCCATCTTAATATTTTGAGCAGAGCATACCAAGTGTCGTCCGAGTCATCTGAAGGTGAGAAACGTTTTGATTATTTCCTACCCTGCGCTCTGACGCATGCTCCAATAGCAAATGAGGAATCAACTGATTCAGCTGCCGTTGCATCCAATCCACTTCTCGTGTCCTTCAAAAGTGGATTCGTTCCGAAAGGTATTTTCAGTGGATTGCTAGCATATTTTACTGGCCAACTCAAATGGGAGATCGCGTGTGGTGAAGATCGTCATCCTCTGCTTTATCGTAATCAAGCGACCCTCAGCATCCATCAAGAGATGTGCTTAGTAACAATGCAAGCTAAAGCCAAGTTCCTCGAGTTTAGCGTAGAGTTTTATAAGAAATCCACCTCAGCAACAGATAGCATGCCTGCGTTTCGTAATGTACAGGAGAAAGTAAAGGAGGCCCTCACAATCGAGTGCAATACACTAAAATATGGCCAAAATTGGAAATTAGGAGTTTACTGTAGCGAATGCCAGACAACAGCCTCTGATCATGTCGCAGTAGTTGATGCAGTCAGGAAAACAGGTTACTGTCCTGTGTTGAAGAGGCCATTTTATCTCACAGACAATCAGTGCTATTGGTTCACACCACCCACCACTCATCAAGGTTAACATAATAATAAGCTATAATTAATGTGTATTGATTGGCTTTATTATTCTACTGATAGGAAGCACCTCACTGAATTCCACTCAACAATTGCCTTCAACCACTGATGATACCTCAGTAACTCACAAGAGAGAGGACCACTACTTAAAAACAAAACTACACGAAACAGGTGATATTGTTATTTATATTATAAGTACTGCATTGATGACTCATTGTTTTATTTGTGTAGTTTTAAACTGCTCCAATATCTTTAATCTCTTACGTGATAAGTCAGCCTGGTGGGACAATATAGGACGTGAACTGGGGGTGGCGCTTAATGATCGGGAAAGTCTCAGAAAAAATGTTGGTCTTGATGACAGTGGTCGTTTGGAGAGGGTGATAGGTAAATGGCTGGAGTCATCTACTCCATCATGGGACCAATTCATCACTGCACTGAGGAATCTACAGTATACGAATGATGTCATCACATCCATAGAGGAACAACAGTAATTTATCTTGCTATTAGTAAAACGAACATTATTGTTTTGTTCGTTATTTTTTAAGCTTCATATTTTAGTGATGTATTCACAACATGACTACAATTATGCCCATGATTACTTATTTCAGTGCCTTTAGTTTTTTCCTCGCCCATTTTAGGGCGCTTTCGATTTGTATGTGTATAGTATTATAATAGTATGATTATTTTAATTATTTAGTTATAATTAAAAAAAATTTTGCAATTTTTTTATATTTAATTATTTGGCAAGGACAATTTTTAATTCATCATAAATATAATTAATTGTTGTTAGATTATTATTTCAAAAAAATTATTTTTATAGTATAAAATTTTTATGTTTAATAAAAACTTGAACGATAAATGGTAGAATTTAATTCCAGTCCAGCAAAGACAATACAAAGAGTAACACACACTGTACAAGGGATAACAGTATATTGTTATAGTAGTGTATTAATAGTGTATAGGTCTTGTCCTATCAACAGCTGAACAACCCTCTATAACAGTAGCAACTGATCCACTGAAACTTTACTGCACTATAGTGGTGGGATGCTGTCCATATATCTATCCTCCAGGGGTAGAATTAGTTTTAACCCTATAATTAAATACATAATAGAGAGGATATGGGACAGTAAACTAGTGAAAGAGAGTTCATAGCTATAAACTATTAGTGAAAGGAATTGCTTTTGCATATCAAACATAATATCATATATTGTATACAGTTCATATGTATACTGTATATGCCCGAATTGTATATGCCTGAATACATACCTATAAATATATTCAATAGTTATACACACATGTAATAATTATACCAATAATTAATACAAAATGAAGGGGTTCAACTCTATACAATAATTCGAGTAATCTCAACAACATTACTCGAGTGTATGAAGCACATATTCATGGAAACACTGAGTTAACATAATAATTATAATGACATAATAATGATGTCATAGAGTAAAGTAAGGACTACTTACACCAACCTGTTCATGACATTTGTAATATACACCTAAATAAATACATATACCAACCATCTTAACTGATGTATAGAATGATTAATGGAGTAACACAACAAACACTCAAACAGTACACTTATAAACTAATCATACATACACGTACATGGCAAAGGAAGGGATTCACACCCCCCCCCCCCCCCCATAATATAAACCATAATATAGTGTTCTCCAGGACATTAAGCACTGTTGCCAGCTGCTCTGGAATCCTTAGCATGGGTTTGCTAAGCCTCTTTAGTCTTCACCATGAAATGTGTTAGAAAAATGACCACACCCCTCAACTTTTTGCCTTAATTAAGCATTAATAAGTGTCTATTTTCTTCCCATTTCGGCTATAAGCACCCACACTTAATATCTACGGCAATAAGCTATAGTAATTAACCCTGTACTGATAACCACACCTCCTATAGTAATGAAACTATACTACCCCTACTATACTATCACACCCCCTACATTAAATAAACTATAATAACTACAATAATTAACCCTGTACTGATAGCCACACCCCCTAGTAATTAGACTATACAATAATACTATCAAGTATCCAATCATGCATGTATATAATACAAGGTACTAACCATTGGGTGGGTAAGGATAGGAAGGGGTCGGGTTAACAGAAGGATGAATAGAGTATAGCCACACAAAGAAACAAGAATAGAAGAACCTGTATAATGGAGGACTGAAACCCACGTACATTACCAGCAGGGCGGGGTTAGTAAGGAGAGAATGTGACCATTAATACTTTTGATCCTGAAAAATTCAAGACTTTAGAAATCTAACAACTGAAAAATTAAGACTTTGGAAATCTAACAAGAAATAAATATATATCAATGCTATAGTGTTAGTAGTGTTAGTAACTAGTGGGATAATGTACATACACTCAATAACACACACTGACCCACCCGCCAGTACTATACTATATTCCTCCTACTTTTATAACACTATTTGTCAAATGCTAACAATATTGCTCTATTCTAAAGGTATACTGATTTACATACTACACTTCAGTGATGGAATCAATACTTACCATCTCTAGACTATCTCAGTACCATTATTAACCCCCTCCTCCTGCCAGTTCAGCATCTTCGACATGACCTACTTCTTCTTTAGCTCATATAAATATATCATCCGCTACTCTTCTCCTTCCATCATTTATAATGGTGTAAGACAGAGAGACAAGCGAGGAGACAAGGTCTATTACATATACATTCACACAAAACGAGAATAGAAATATCTTGACAATGATCGACCCACGTGGGTAGAGCACGCCCACTATTTCCACGTGGTGGTCTAATGCCCAAACCATGAACCAACCTAAAAGACACTACGAGGGAAGACATTATTTTAGAGCCCTATTGAAGATATGGTGTGAACTTGTATTTGAGTATGTTATAGAGTATGAGAGTGTGAGGATACATAGAGTCACCTGAAGAGAGAGAGGAATCAAACTAACTCATAGGGAAGTTATTATTATTATTATTATTATTATTATTATTATTTGAAAGGGAATGCCTCATCGACAAAAATAGACTGCCGGTCCTCCTGAGGGAAGTATTGATGGACGTTGGTAACTGCCAACTCAAGGCATTTGAGACAACATGAGAAGCATCGAAGGCCCAAGGGTAAGCCCCTTTCATTAGTACCATTACTGTGTCAAGCTAAGAATATTTATATCATTCCTTGTAGCTAAAATGCTCGCAACAATGAAAGGATTGTCTAAACTGAACAACAGTGAGCTTCACCTTAAATCATCTGACACGCCCACTAATAGTATGAGAGGCCGAACAGGCGGGTAGCAGGGGTTGTACTCACAGGGTTTAGGAAGGGTAAACGTATAGTCCATCATCAACAAAAGGGGGCGGAGACCAAACGACCCAAAATATTCAATGAGCGTCAACCCAGTATGAAACAGGCAGCCCTATAGTGATGGAAGACAGTAGGGATTGTATAACAGACTGATATTCAGGATTAAGGATCAAGTGAGCCACACCCCCCCTGTATCATGACTCAGGGACAGGGCTGGGATAATGGATGAAGAATCATAGGATAATCAAGATACAAAATAATTATTAGTAAATAAACTTACCGAAGGAATCCCTGTAAGGTACACTGACACTCACTATTGGGTGGGCATTAAATAGAAATACACTACCCTTTGTTTAACATGTAGCATAGCCATTGTATTGATATAGCTGTGTGTATTTCTTCCCATGTTATATATTGTATGTATCTCTCTTCACAATTTTTTGTAGGGTAAGGAGTTCTTTGTGTGGGTGTTTATCAGATCTGTCTACAGTCAATCTGTTAGCGTATCATGTCGTTATTTCTATTATATAAAGTGTTCCAGTCTCATCGATGATTCGTCAAAAAAATTAACTGTCCTGACCAGAGAAACACAATGGATACTGTGTCTACCATGTTGAGAGAGAGAGTACAACAAGATTGATGAGGTCTAATAGGGATGAATGGCCGCCATTTATCCAGTAGTCGAGGGTACGTGAGTGGTGTGGGTGTGGTAGTATTATGGGTGTGGTCAAGTACTAATATA
>JAYJLX010058137.1:0-10071 GCA_036873525.1 Chalinula nematifera | reverse complement strand
TTGTGTTGAACATTTGAGTATCGGTACGATTGATAAACTAGACTCCGAGTTATGTAATTATGATTACAGTAACGTTATTATTGATGCCCCTATAACTTCATCCTTACCAATATCGTATCCCACGAAAAACCACGCCTCAAATCGATTCACATACACGGAATAGGAACTACAATCGATGCTTTGGTGACAATTGGGAAATTCCTTTGTGGAGTGGGAAGCAGCTGTCCTGTAGGAGGTATTGATAACTATTTTTACACTGCAGGAGGGTTTGAATACTCCCTAGTACCACCCACCAAGTCATGTAGTATTGAAAAGCTGATGATCACGACTAAAATTGGTTTTCAAGACTTTGTGTATACCTGCGCTATAGTCTCCAGAGTCGTGAAGAGAATCATTCATCATCAGAAAGCAACGCTTAAACACTTGTGTATAGGAATAGAATTTATCTCGCAGTATGAAGATGGTTTCGAATACTATCATTGTGCCAACTATTGCTCTTTGTTGAACACAACACTCGTTGATTTTGTACAATTATCCGAGTTCGAGTGTCTAGAACTAGATGGCTCACCGGACAATGAATGTTATCCTCTTATGTTGGCCTTTATGACCACACCCACCTCACACGAGCAGAAGCTAATTGTTTCACTCCGTCCCGACTCCAAACCAACTATATCAGATGAAGTATATCCTATACCCACAGCATTGCCAGAATCAAATATTCAGTTTAAATCACTCGTTTTAAACGGTACCGAGAGATCTAAACTCGTTCAACACCTTTTTGGTTTTCCTGATCTGTCGTTACACTTCCTGCAATTTTCTACGGTGAATTTAGAGGGTAAAGTACCTTCCACTGGTGTCAACATAGAGTCATTAGAGGTACATGTTAATTCAGAAGTCATTGATGTTTCTAAACTAGATGTATTTATCAGTGAGAATCCTGTGTTGAAGCACCTAATGATCTCACAGCCTCGGTATGGTCTGTACAATTCATCGATCTTCAGTGTAGTTAATGAGTGCTTGCTTAGAATGGTCAAAAAACGAATGACGTTGGATTCAATCACCCTTCAAGAAATCCAGTTGTTAAAACACATTCAGCAAGTAGCTTACAGAACGATTGATACACGTCAGTCTGTTCCTCAACCTCAGGCAGCACAAGTGTCCTTTGCAGGTAGTGATGAAGAAGGGTATGATTTTTCCAAGTGGATACCATCACAGCAAGAAGTCATTCTCGGTACCTGGTTTGCCTCATTGCCTGACGGATCCAATACTATTCCTTCTGAAGTTCATGATAAAGATATTTTCTTGTTCCTGTGTTTAGTTCAGAAGCTCAATGCTACGTTGACTATGACATCACGATATTACAGCCTCTCTGAACCTGAGCCGCTCCTTGACTGTAACCTGATTCCATCTTTGGAGAAAGCATTCAGAAAATCGAATGTCAAGATTCGTAAAATAATCGCGAAAGGTGGTGTCCAGAGGTTCAAAGAGTCGTTCATGCGGATAGCATCAACAGTTGAAACTGCTGAAAATTAATACTTAGTAAAATATGTTTGACTCGATTGAAATTGTGTTATTCATTTTATCCTGTAAATTTTCACTGAGTTTCCTAATAAATTTAGCTGTATGCACATTTTATGTATGTACTCTAGTGAATCTTTGTGTTAAATTTAGTTCACATAGTATACCGGTTCACCGGTATACTAATGCAAGAAAAAATTTTAAAGAATTATTTGAGGTGGGTAATTGCTCAGACCAGAGATAATATCTCTGCTTAGACAATAGACAGAGTCTAACATTAGTCTATAATCTTGTTAGTCTGCTCTACAAGTTTGCTACATGCTTGTAAGTTTTTACTTGGTTCAATTGGTTTGTTGGAAGTGTAAAGAATCTTGACTGAAGTAGAATTCAGTTCTATGTTTACTGTGTGATTGTATAAAGGCCTTTTGTCAGTGCCGTGTGTTAGTGTGCGAATCAGTGCCAGACTAAAAATCTTCCATTTTAATATTGCGATAGTGTGGACTTGCTGGTGTAAAAGAAACTTTGTGTTGACAATCCAATTATGTTTTTGTTGGATAAAGTGTATATACATGCATGGCCGCGAGGGTTTAGCACTTTAGTGCTTTTATTTGAATTTTTTTTTCTTTTTTTGTAGTGAAACTTTTTTAATTATTGCTGTTATGTAGTGGGAGGGGCTGAAAAGCACCAAAATAAGCATGGGGTTAATTCGGATTAATTCCATTAATATGTGGATGTTATATCAAACCTTAACAGCCATGCATATACATAACGTATGTGTGTGTCAGTTCATCATGCAGCTATAGATACTCCAACCAATTGTATGCATAAAATTCCCTTTAGGATATTAATTTATAAATGCTTTTAAACTTAATCAATTGAGTTTTTTCCTGGTCAACCATTCAACTATTCCTTTGTTAGGTTTAATTATAGGTCTATTCAAGACATTATTCCCAATCGCTAATTGCACGACTCCCATTATGAAAATATATGCCCAATTTTGCTGTTAATTGCTTAATTTGTTTCGATGTATATGTAAATAATAATTAAGTATAATGTGCTATAATTGTGTGGTGTGGACTTTAATCTTCATGAAAATTTATTAATAAAAATTAATTATAAAAAACCAATCAGTTGTTTTTTTTTTACTTGGGATTAATCAATCCATTTGCTATACAATAATTAATAAGCAGAACATTACATCTCTCGCGTTAACAGTTAATAGAGGATCCAGTATGATACAGCACCCTGTCAAAAGGTAGCACTAGCCAATCTAGCCTGTATAATAATAAACATAACATCATACACATAACCTGTGAAAGGCTCTATCACATGTATTATACACATGATATTGCACTCTACATTATACACTATATAGTGGGTTGGGGCTGATTACAAAGCCATGATTATGATTACAGCTTGATTACTAAGAGTTGATTATGGTTATGATTACGTGTAAAAACAATTGATTATGATTATGACTACGATTACTTTGTATTGATTACGATTATGATTACAATGCTCAAATATATAAAATTCTCATTACAACGAATGAACATAATTTTTTGAAAAAGCTCATCAGATAATTGGTATCTTGCCAGCAATTGAAAAAAGCTGTTATTCAATGACAATTGCTAATAGGTAATTTGAAGTAAAGAACATGTTATAACTGGCAAAAGGTATCGAGAGAAATGTGATTATCTGAGTCATGATTATGATTACGATTACATGTGAAATAAGTAGCAATGACTACGATTATGATTACACAAAAATGCGTAATCAATTACAATCGATAACGATTATAATCATAATCAGCCCCAACCCTGCTCTGTACTACACATGAATTATAAACACTATTGGGCATTACACGCTAAATAGCACATACATGTATTCAGTTCTTTATACACACGTGCACTTCCTGCAAAATATACATGTAACAATTTTTTTTAACACCTATAAAACAATGTATTAATATTACACTGTAGACAAAAAAACAAAAAACAGATTGATTGTCATTTTGGCACTACATACAGAAAGGAATCAGTAATTTACAATACAGAAACTACTATCAAAAATATGAATTTTATCTTGTGACAAATTTTCATGGAAGTAGCCTGGTTTTAAAAATTTCCTAAGTTATGCTTAAGACCGTCCCTCGCCTCTAGTACTTTGGTACTCACCCTTGGCTTCGCGTCAGGCCAATATCTCAGGGCTTAGGTGTTATATATTAGTCATATAGACCTTGCAACCATACTATATGTGATAATTAAAGCATGGTTTCGAGTGCATTAATTGTTAGATTTATCCATACAAACGTTTTCTTACAAACTTTGGGGTTTGGACCTTTAACTATATAAAGAAAAAAAAATTATCGTAATTAAACAGCAAGCTGTTCCTTAATTGCCAGAAATGAGGTGTTTTTATCAGCAATGCGTGCAAAATATGGTACATATATCAGACTGAATTTCTGCCAAAAACAGCTGAGCCATTAATTGATTATTTTATTCAGTATCTCGGGTGGCATACATGTATTTTTTTTGTGAACTCAACCAAGTTTTGAGGGCTTGGTCATCATAATAGGAAACTTACAGATTTAAGATCTGGTAGGATAGCCATAAGGAGAAGCTACAATGTATATTCAATGAAGCCTCAAGTACTTAAGTGTTTGTTTTTCTATATAACCTCCACCTTGTCAGCTACCCTCAGGTCTATTGTACTAAACGCAGCTTATTGTGCTGGTTAAAGCACTGCACTAGTATACTGCATATAATGTTGATCACTATTTACTACTACTGGACCACTAGTGCATGGACTCACTCAGGAATACATCAGTCACCAATACGCTCCATCAAGAACATCAATATATTCAGAATCAGGCAAAACTGGAGTTGAATTTGCAGTTTTTAAGCTCATAGCTGGTTTAAGTAAGCTTTATTCTTTACTATTATTGTTGTATGTTGTGAAAAAAAGCGTTCCATTATTGTATACTGACCGTTCAAAGTTGGCCTTAATTTCGGCCATTTTGAGGCGGTCCCAGGTATTAAGTCACCTGTGATATATTGAGGGTACATGTCATGCATGAAGTATAAAAGAAGCCAAATAGCCAATGCATAGATAACTGAAACATAGGCAGCATAGTGCCAAAACTAGTACCGCTGGTGATTATTTAAGCTGTAAAAAAAAAACTGTATAGAATTTTTAGTTAAAACAAAATTAATGCAAGATTTCAACTTAGTAGCTCATGGACAAAGCATTTGATGCTACAGACATCCTGCATCAGCATTGCTATGCAACTTCTATGTTCATTGCTTTCTAAAGCGTTGTACTATCTAAAAAGTTATCGTCATGTGTAATTGCAAAGGAGCAATTTTAGACATCATGCAGTATGATAATGTATGACACATGAGTGTATGCTGATAAACTCCTGGCCAGACTTTTTGAAAGTGAAGGGTGTACATGTATTGTACATGTAGCTTGACATAATCATTGGAGGGGAGAAGTATCATCTCATTTCAGATGTTGCATGGGATTGGGGCACGTTTCCCGATTCAATGCTAAATATCTACTTGGTATCATCATATCTATAAGGAGCTGGCAGTAAAGGATTTTTCCTTTCAGAAAGTATATAGTCAAACAAAAACGATGGAAGGCGGGATGGCTTTTTACCGCACTTGTACAGCTTAATTACTCAGGTTTTCTCATTAGTGCATGAGGAAAAGATGTGTCTGATGCTGAAGACAATCGCAAAAGCTCTGTCTTTTATAATTGAAGACCGGCAGAAATATATAACCAATGCTTTAAGATTGCCTCATGACAAGCCAGAGAAAACTGGCTGCAAGCTAGGGTATTGGAGAAGAGTGACCCCATATCCCAAGTCCTCCCCTGCCTTGGGAGTTGTACTCTTTATACAAGAAATGCTGATGGAAATGCCATCAACAGTGAAAAAAAAACAGCTAAATATACCAGTTTTATAAACTCTATTTGTGGTGTCCAAAGCACAAATGACGATAAATTAGTAACAGCCCACTCTTTCTGTTTCTTTCATATTAACGCCTATAAAAGCAGGAATACTCTGCATGGATGGACAATGGCCATATAAACAAAATATTGATAACAATGAGTAATATCCTGTTTTTTTTCCCAGCACATTAGTGCTTTCATTAATGCTGTGTAAAAGCATCCATTGTATTATTTTACCTCGTGATTAGACAAAAACATCATTTATGTCGCTTTTATCGTGAAATACACTATAAATGAGGATGATGAGCAGACTTTTAATGATGAAGGTGCAAGAAATTCGTACTGAGCCTTTTGTGAATTATTTAGTTGGTATAGCACTCATGGACACTGCTATCCACTTTACCAACTCATATTACCACAACCACAACATACCCATGGTACTCCGCAAACTCTCATTCAGTAGTATTGAGTAATTTTAGTATCGGTTAAAAGACAAATTATTTGCTTGATGAAATAATTATTAGTTATTCTGATTTATTCGTTACCCTCTCATCCTTATCCTCCTTCCCTTTTTTCTCTTTCATATGAATGCCTAAAAGAGGGATACTCTGGACTATGGCATTATAATAGTTATAAATTGATTATAATAAGTCCTAACGTGAACTTTTTTTTTTTCAATATCTAATCTATTTTTGGTGGCAATATCTCTTACATTGCTTCATTCGTATACCGTTCATTTTCTATGGTTGTTTTGGAAATGGCCACGGTAATGACTATAGGAAAGAACTAATTATTGTCAATGATTTTGGATGTGGCAGGAAGAGGAGGACCTAGCCGTAGTAGTCAACCTACTCATCCAACTAAATCCTATATGCAGAGGTGGCAACACAGGGGCCACCCCCTCATCAGCAGACAAAAAGCTAGCAACCCCCTTCTCTGACTCTTATCAATCACACTGCCACAGTCTTCTACAGGTCCATGCATAACAAAGCCAGCAGCCCCCTCCTTCGACTCCATCAGCTGCACTGCTGCAGTCAACCATAGCTCAGCCATTAGTGATAAGAAAGAGTACCCAACCCTGTGTAAAATACTTGCTAAAGGCCTTTTTATGGTGGATAAACTATATCTGTAGTTCTTGGAAAGAAATGGGGTTTAAGTACAAGCAAATATGCTGATGGAAAGAAGTATGGGATGTCTATGAACAGCCAAATTACAAACATTTGTATTTTATTAAACAATACAGTAACTATAACATCTGTTAGAGGATGGGCAAAGCATGTCATCAATACTCACTCATTAAGAACGGCAACTTGCCCGTCCTGTAATAAAATTTATACCAATGATAAAGGTTACTCTGACCATGTTCAAAATAAACATGGGGTTGTTCGACCATGTCACAGGAATTGGAGAGGTAACAGTATATTAGAGGTTATGGAGGATACAAGCATTTTTTTATTATGTACAGTATAGTAAACAAAAAAAAGTTTACGTTTCTATGAACGGAACACTTCGTACTACGGTCATACTACGGGTGTTGTTCGAGTGCATGTGCGAGTTTCGTAGTAGTCTTTTAATTTTAATAATTCGTTCACGTATCGTATCCGTATACGAAGTAAACGTTGCGTTTAAAACTATACAATTGAGGAAGAAACGAACATGGAATTTAAACGGTCCAATCGTGACGGTTTAGGATTTGCAACAGAGGCTGATTGTACAGCAAACATGTCTGTGCTTGAAGGTTAGATTAAAAAAAATAACATGTTGTATGACCATAAGCATCATTATAATAATCGTAGACTACTATTAGGCATGCTGACTGTATATAACGACGTTGTAAATCTAGCCTAAACTTGGGAGAAGAGGCCCAGTCTTTGACTCGAAACTACAAAGAAGATGTATAATAGTCTATATTATATATAATATATATATTTATATTATTGCTTTTTTTGTCATTGAAAATAATTATCATAATAATAGAAATAGATAGATAGATAGATAGATAGATAGATAGATAGATAGGCCAAGGTATGGGAGACACACTGACCAAACACAAGTACAACTCGGAGAGAACAGCTGCGTAGGGCAAGGACTCTAGGATAGAACAGGACTAATAAACAAGTCGACTGTACACAACTAATCGAAGACGGTCAGGCCAAGAAACACACACCAACAGCTTGAAAACCGATGAGACCAAGGACTATACACGTCACTTGACGGAGGAGGCCAAGGTAGGGAGAGACACACTGACCAGCACCAGTACAACCCGAAGAGAACAGTGCAGCTAGATAGACCAAGGACGCTTTCTCTATGGAACGTGTGTGTTTCGTTACGTTATCGATATGCAATCGTTTCATCATTGGGCCTGGGAGTGGTTTCGTTCTTTTGTATACGTATCACGAAACGCACGGTGTATGCTACGCACGTCGCGAAGGAGTTTTCATACCGTAAAACGGTCGTACTATAAACCGTTTCGTTCATAGAAACGTAAACTTTTTTTTGTTTACTACTGTAGATACATTCAAACAGCACAGTAACTATTTTTAATTGGTTCCCTGAAGAGATATTATGAAAATACATTGAGAATTATTATTTTTTAAACAGATTATATGAATGCACGTTACTATAAAGGGGGAGGGGCATGGGGAAGCATACAAACCATTTTGATAACTCAGAAATATAGAAGCTTGAGCGAATTGGAATAGAACACGGACATGCCTCCTTCACACGTCAAAAATAATCTTGTGGAGGCACAAGTGCTTGTGTAGGATGAGGAAGAATGGAGTGGAAAATGTAGTGTACTAAGACGAAATCTGGGCATATGCTAACGACGGTGGGCATTTTAGGTGTTGGGCGGAGCCTGATGATTCCGGTTGTGGTATGGTATAGTATTTAGATAGGTAGGGCAATAGATTGATCATTTTACATGCATGATGGCATATAGTGATGGGTGGGTAGATGGGGCCTATTTACTGTTTTTAAGAATGAAGAGCACTGGGGAATACTATGATCAAATGACTGAGGAATATTTTGAAGAATAATTCCATTATGACTATTACACCTCCATTACCCTTTCAGCTGTTAATTGTAATGAACAATGCGTCTTATCACAGCCGGAAATTAAAGTCTGCCCAATGTACATACAAGCACTAGTGGTAATGGTTGACATCACATGGTATATAGCTTTCAATGAGAAAGCACATGAAATAGATAAGGCAGGTGGACAGTAATTTCTAGTAACACTACTACAATATCACTGCGAGTTGAACCCTATTGACATAGAATGCCTTACCAGAGGAATTACACCACATGTTTAATATACTTGTTGTTACTGTCATCCCAGCAGAAAGTACTATGCTGGTTCTTCTATGAAGGCCAAGAAGAGACTCAAGTAGGAACTTGAGAAACTTCGCATGTAAGAATAAGAAACAACTTTGTTCCAAATGTTTATTTAAAGGTAACTTTCATTTTTAAGAAATACACTACTTTCTGGAATTCTGATTCATTGTCATTGTATTTCCTTGAATTGACATCCACAGGGAGGTTTTTGTTTTGATCTAAGGTAGTCTTAGATAACTGTTTTACCGTCATCTTGTATTATCAATTAAAACTGCCTGTCATTACCGGTACCTCTAAAGTACCAACAATCAAAGAGCTACATGTATGGGTGGCTAAAAGACGAATTCTTTTGAGCGCTCCTACTCTTAAGAACAGCAAAAATTACTTTACGTTTCGTTCTACTTTAAAACATTGTTATTGTTAAAACATTGTTATTGTTCTCTTTTGTGTTATACTCAGCAGTCATAACTTTTTGTTGAAACCTTTATCTATTTATATAGATTAGTTTAACAAAAAGTTATGACAGCTGAGTATAACACACCAGAGAGCAATAACAATGTTTGGATCTTAAAGTTTTTTTTGAATAACTACTGTATAGGCAGTGACTTGAAAATTTTCATGTAATAAAACGACAACGGCCGATTTATTTGAACGCTTTTGAATGTTATATCAAATGGAAGAAGAAAGCTTGAAATTTGTGGATTTTGGCCTGCATCTAGCTTATTTTATTAGTTACAAAACAAATAAATTCAACTTTCCTATTCTTTTACATACAAATTATGTAAAATTCAAATCATTTCAAAATATTCCAAAAATTGCAAGGCGTGACCATACTGTTTTTGGACATGCATAAAAATGTGTGCTTTTTATTGCTACTGTAACATTTTTTTTTCTTAATAGCCTCTATCGCGTAACTATTTTTGAAGGAGGTAGTTATTGTTGGGAGTGCCAGGGCACTGGCGATCTACTAGCCTATATCTTATCGATGGCATAGACGCCAGTATCTCTGAGCACTCCAACTTTAACGAGGAGGAAACAGTGCTGGTGGGTGGGGAACTTAATAGAAAGCTGTGCATTTCAAACGCACAACTTTTTCAAAATGGAACCAAAGTACGCTGTATAGCAGGAACTATATTTGACCATCCTGATCAGGCGCTAAGTAAGTTCTATGGTAAAAGATATGTAACAAACTGGCATGGATGGAACTGAAAACCAACCATTTATTAAGTTTTACAGGTGCAACCACCCTTTTTCAAAGCA
>JAYJLX010058126.1:0-10072 GCA_036873525.1 Chalinula nematifera | reverse complement strand
AAACATAACAATAGTATAAACGTAGTATTACCGTTTCGTAGTACGGGACGTCAACTTTTTTTTGTCTGCTACTGTACAGTTGTTCTGAATGAGATGTTATTACATTATTACTATTTTGCTGCTACATACATGTAATATCATTATAAACCGCACCTTTGTCACTGCTTCGTCTTCAAGATTCATTGAAAACATAAAAATAATGACCAATCAATAAAAATACTGGCTGCGCCTACTGACTTCCGGGTGGCAGAAAGTCTTGTTCTACACTCGTTAAGGAACTCGTAGCAGACTTGTACTCACTTGCAATGCACCTTAGTGGACTTTCCACACCTCAAAACTATGCAAACGCAGCTATTAATACATGTAGGTCTTGTTTCAGCCAGACAGCAAACGTTTCCAACACTTTCCCGTTGGTGATGGAGCGAATAAAGAAGTTTAGCCATGGATAAACATTGTCTCTTGCCACCCGGAAGTAAATGCCGAATGGGTTGGTGCGGTCGGTATTTTCAGCTAATTCATGTTTAATTTCAATGATGAAGGTGTAAGTGCAAGAGATCTATTGAACAATATTTATCTAAGAACAAGAAGCTGCTCTGTGTATCACCATAGTTTTATCCTCCTCGATCCACAGGACAACACCAATTCCAGGTCCCATATACACATACACAGTCCACCAAACTGGATTTGTCGTATATTGCTAAAAGAGATCTGGTTAGCGTGGAAACTGTTGGTTCTCTTTTAAGACCACTTATGACTGACTGAACCTCTCGACAACCACTTGCCTCCTAGAACGCTGTGGAACAGCAAAACGATAAAATTGCCCTATTAGTACTAGGGCCATTGAAGTCAAGTGTAATAAATGACCAATTGGTCGTTAAAATGAGGTACTTTCACGTGTTTGCTAAATGAACGGTTCACAAGACCAGAACATTGCTACGAAAAGATGAAATGCTAACTTTTTCTCGTCACATACTGCATACAGTGGAACCTCTATTTAATGGACACTTTGGGGATTGGATTTATATAAAGGTGTCCTTTACAAGGAGGTTGTCTCCTTGATGCCAGTGACACAAAAAATGGTTATATTGTTCAAGCTAAAACACACTGTAACTGTCTATGTAGTGTATGCTTGTATTTAAGCATCAGGAGCCAAGATATCACTTAAATTACTGGAGAGAAACAAATTGCTAATCTATTATGGGCTAGGAAAAGCCTGTGTTATAGACTTCATGGTCCAAAAGTATTTATAAGGAGAGTACAGAGCAAGAACAAACAAAAATTAATAATAAATTATTGACACATTATTACTGCATTCATTAACTAGTAGGAGGTATGGTTGACACCACAGTTGGGGTCAATTACAATACCTTGATTACGATTACACAGTCATTACAAACCAATGATTATGATTACATGCATTGAAGTGAGATTACAATTACAATTACGAATATATATAAATCTGTGATGATTACAATTACAATGGGCATACCATTACATGTACATGTATAACTTCAGACTGATTATCCCAAGCGTGGGCGGAGCAAGCGAGGGATACATTAGTTGCCGTGTTTGTGTGTGTGTGTGTTAGTTAGTAGATTAAAGGTGGGTGTTAGTTACAGAAAAGTTCACTTTACACGTCTGGTGCAAATAAGTCCAGTGGTTGCTGTGCTTCAAATTTGCTGAGCAGTTAGCTAGTAATGCCTTCTTTGCTGCCGTTTTTGTCCCGTCTTCATCCGTCTCCTCGATCGTGAGTTAAGTTTGGAAATATGATCTGGGCGTTCGATTCCATCTCTGCGAGCTGTGCTTTTACGTAGTAAGCTTTGAGTACATTTTGGTGTTCTTTATGAAAATATCTTGTGTTAAAATTTTAAGTTTGTCCATACCTGTCCTAATTTTTTTTTACAGATACCTGAAGTTTAGCATTTGGCAACATGGCGTCGAACTTCACAACTCCGTATCTTGCTTCCTGATGTGAGCTTAGAGCTGGAACTTTTACTGTGTGCTAAGAATGGGAGGGCCAACAAATGCCACTAGTCAAATCGCTTCGTCTCTGTGTTTTAAGCAAAGTCAATGGTTTAGCTATGCTAATGGCTGCTTGCTTGACCACACCTTTCTTCTTCAATGTTTGGTTTTTAATTAATCAACCTAAATTGATTAGTCTTGATCATGAGTCAGTGGGCAGTCATTACATTGATGATTATCTATTAAAGCTTTTGATGCATTTAATACTTGCATAGTAGTTTGCCACTTGTAAATTTGTGTACTGTGAGGGATATGTACATTTAGTACTAGTTTTGGTAGCGAGAATTTTAACAGCCTTATCATCAGCACATCTTAGTTCTAACACTACATGTATATGTGCATTAGCATGCACAACACCATACAGCAGTTCACTACATTGTACATATGCATCATGTACGCTTTAAATCTGTTAGTTTCTTGTTAAGTGTGTAATATGTATGTATAATCATGATTACACTGCATGATTACGATTACGATTACTGGCAAAATCCAAATAATGATTATGATTACAATAATACATAAAAACCTGTAATCGATTACAATCAATTACGATTACAATGGTAATCGACCCCAACCCTGGTTAACACCCAAGCATTCCGTTAAATGGAGGTACCTTCACGTGTTTGCTAAACGAACGGGTTCACAAGAATTGTCCGTTATCCGTTAAATGAAAAGTTAATTGCTGGAAAATTAGTTAAGTACAATAAAGGTGGCATTTATATTTCATGCTTTGGTTTTGTCCCTAAAAATGAGGTGTCTGTTACAGGGAGTGTCCGTTAAGAGAAGTTCCACTGTATACAGTATGTGTCATTAAAAAGTGGACACACTGCACTAAAATTACTGAGTACCTTATTCAGCTGCTTAACAATACAGCAGCTGTTACATGTTTACAGGACTTTAGTACTTTGTAATATAATTACTGTGTGGCTCCTACACTTTTTAATGACACATACTGTACATGTCCAGTACATTCCCCGAACGAGACTGCGATTAGGACCTTTAGAGGCAATGTAATTGAAGTAATGTTGTTTTAGGTGTTCGATATACAGTAGATTATCATGGCTGAGAAGGAAGAGCAGGAGGCTTTAGCAAAAGGAATGTTAGACGTGCTTATCATGCTAGTGCCACCAAGTACATGAAGCAGATTAATTACGCCATTGAAACAGGTGATTTCGATTGTATGAGACAGGTAAAACAATTCTTGTACAAAAGCTGAAGCTGTTGATGAGTTGGACAAGGAAATAATTGAAATGACCCCTGAGGAATTCGAGTATGAGGATGAAATAATAGGAACAATTGATCTAGTAAAATTGACCTTGGAGAATGCGCTTAATAAACAAGTGCCAAGGTGGGTGTGGTTGATGAGAAGTAGCCACAGGGATCATCTGATGGAAGGGGGCAGTGAGGTATCTATTCCTACCATTACTAGCAAACCTGAAGGCAATTGTGTGCTGAACTCAGACGAGCCTAGTAGCATGTCATCTGTAACAGCGTCTGCCATCCCAAGGATATCTATTATGCTCAAAATTATGCCAGCTTAATGTGCTTAGGCCTATTACATTTACATGCACATGTATATACACATAATAGTCCCCTCTTAATACAATGTTATATTCAGTTGCCATAATTTGTACTATAGCTTTAATACATTGGTAATTAAAAGTTATAACACTAAGTTATGACAGCTGAATAATAAAACAGTAATAAAACATACAGTACATTGCAAAAAAAACTTTACCTTACAAAACGATCGTTTCGTGGTAAAAAAAACAATCCAAACACAGTCATTGTTCTCCAATGTGTTATACTCAGCTGTCATAACTTTTTGTTGAACTAATCTTTATAAATAGATAAAGGTTTCAACAAAAAGTTATGACAGCTGAGTATACCACAGTAGAGAACAATGACTGTTTTGGATTGTCTTTTAGCAAGGTACAGATTATAAAACGATCCTGCAACGTAAACTTTCTTTTTGTGATGTACTGTACATGTACAATGTATATAAACATACATGTAGTATTGCAGTTTCATTTCACAGAATGAACATAAGCTTTTTTTATCCGCACTGTACAGTGGAACCCTTGTAAACAGACACTTTAAACAACACAAACACTTCACAAACAATACACTTTACACATACCTCAGCACCAAATGCTAAAGTGTTTCCCGCCTGCTTCACAATATAATGGACATCCAAAACAAAATTCATACATCTGTTTTCTATTTTCTATTTTACCAAATGGTGGAGGTGGCTGTTTTGGTTTTATAAATTTAATTTAATTTTTTTTATCATTGATTAAAAAAAATAAAATGCTTTTTGTACAATTAGAACACTGCAGAAGCATCAATCCACTACAAGAGTAATCTACCAATATTTATATAGAAATTCGGGCCATGATGTGGTAATATACATGTACTGGACATGCCGATGACCACAATTCTCTCTTCCACTGCGACTTCAGCAAATTCAGTATTTGTTACTCTGTTCAAGAAAGCAGTTAGAGTTGCACCCATACTCAATCAGTTACAAAAAGGTAAATCCCTCAATAAAAGGATAGTCTTTTTAAATGACTCTTTATCTTGTCCGAAAGCTGTCTGCTTAACAGGGATTCCACTGTACTACTACATGTATATTTTAAAAGAACAAACAAAAACTTACCTTTTTTAACTCTTCGTGGTGGCGGAGGAGGTGCATCCTCTATAACAACTAAAACATAATATACCAAAGTTCATGATTATACTAATAAAAATATAGCATATTTCCATGTATCATAACAGAATACATTTCACACACCTTTTGTACTTTCCAAGCACTTAAAGAACTCAAATGTGCAAACATGTATGTGGAGTATATGTACACAATGATGTACGCTAATAAAAAACTACAGTATAATTATACATCATAAATAAAAGTCAGTGAGCAACAAAACCATGCACAGCTTACATTCCAGTGAGCGCTTCTTAACATAAATACATCAATCGGGTTGGGGCTGATTACACAAATATGATTATGATTGTGATTACCAAAAACTAATGTCTGATTGATTATGATCATGATTACATGTACATACATGTGTATGAGTAAGTGCAATTATGACTATGATTATGATTACAGCCCCATGATTGCACAGTGATCACACAATATCGTGTGAGATTACATGCCTCTTTGTATTAATTTATTCTTTATCAAACAATATAAAATAATCGAATGTACATGTACAGTAGAGGCCAAAAAAAACTACCTGTTTTGTTTTTGAAAAACGACGTTTTTGAAAAACGACGTTTTTATAATGGAACGAAGACTGAACTGAACGGTGGTCTCCCTTTTTAGTGTTTAGTGTAGTATATCCAGCTGTCATAATTCTCTGTTGCAGTATATTGAATAAAAGTTGCAACAAAGAATTATGACAGCTGGGTATACTACAATAAAAAGGGGAACCACTTTTTAATCTTCATTCCATCAAACAAAACGGGTAGTTTTTTTGGCTACTGCTGTAGGTTAGTCAGTAATAATATCAATTTTTCAAAATATGCTAATAATGATTAACATAACTAATGAGTTCATTCTGTTCACTATAAAAGTATTGCAGCTGCAAGTATGAAAATCACTTATTTAAACAGTGTATTCATTTTTTTTCATTTTCAATTTTTTTCATATTCATTAACACATTCAACCTGGGATTCAGTGTGATTACAACCCCATTTTTGACCTGATTATGATTATGACTATGATAACAGCTGTGAAAAAATTTCAGATTACAATTCGACTGTGATTACTGCAAAAATTGTAACCGATTGTAATCGATTACAATTACAATGGTAATGAGCCCCAACCATGCAATCATCAGTCATTGTCTTAAAACATTTTTCGAAAAGGAGAGGTGTAAACCTAATTACCCCTGCGCCAGTAATACAGGACTCCGCTGTATTCAAACAATCCCACTACCTAATGTACAGTATCTTCCAGACGCAACCTGAAAATAAACGCGTTTGAAACACGCATTTTCAGCTTGTTTGCTTTTGCTTTTGCATTGGCCAAAAAAAAAAGTGGCCAAACAAAACTACCCGCTTTTGCTTTTGCATTTGTGTAAGGCTTTTCATTATGTTACATCCAGCTGTCACAATTCTCTATGCACACAGGCAAGTTAAGTCCAGTTAGAAATTTTGCACCTGTTGCACACAAGATCTATTGATAAGATAAGGATTACATAATCGACCGTTGCGTAAACGTCATTAATTACAAGCCAAAAACATGGACGGATAGTGAAAAACCTTGAGCTAAAAGTCGGAGGTCTGGACGCGGTATTAACTCAGGCTTGAGAGGTTTTGCAAAGTTGTCAGGTAACAAACTAAAAACTATCAATCGTGCCTTACTATATCTAGCCTTGTTTTTGAAATATTAGTCTGACCGTCATATCTCCCTGGTCTAACAGAGTTTATTTTTAAAACAACTCCGAATCCATGTGAGATACAATAAGGCACGATTAATACATTGTAGTAACTTACCTAAGGACTGTGTAGAGCACCTTAAGAATACAATAAGACTGCTTCCACACCTCCGACTTTTTGCTTTTTGTACAAGAAGATATCGGTAGACAAATCCTTACGATACTGTCGCATCGAGCAAGCTATAAGCAATTTTTAAACATTTATATTTTTTTCTTTGGCTTAAAACTTCTCAATGCAGCTTGTTTTGCAAGTCAGTGATAGATTTTATAAGACTGCAAAGTCGGCATTCATTTCCACCATTTTGGCAAAAGTGGGCGTGGTTTCATACTTAACTATCCTGTGCAAGTTAACTCCAAGTATAGATAAACGCTGGAACAGAGAATTGTGACAGCTGTGTATATAACAGTGAAGAACCAGCCTGTTAAAAATTCAGAAAACACATGTGCCAACGCTTGTGTTAAGCCTGTGCTTTCAAATATGCTTTCAAGTTGCGCCTGGAAGGTGCTGTACTATACCTACAGTAGCGGCCAAAAAAAAGTCAACGTTTTGCTTTTAAAAACGACCATTTTTACAGTGGAACGAAAATTGACCAGTGGTCCCCCTTTTTAGTATAGTATATCCAGCTGTCATAATTTTCTGTTGCAGCTATATTATATTGAAGAATAAAAGTTGCAACAAAGAATTATGACAGCTGAATATACTATACTAAAAAGGGAACCACCATTCAATCTTCCTTCCATCGTACTGGTCGTTTTTAAAAACGAAACACGTTAACTTTTTTTTGTCCACTACTGTATATGTACAGTACATTGCAAAAAATTAACATTTCATTTTCATTTCGTTGCAATATAAATCGATTGTACTAACTACTGGTTTATTACTGTTGTATATTTAGCTGTCTAAATTTTTTGTTATACCTATACTACATGGATAGATAAGTGTTGCAACAAAGAATTATGACAGTTGGATATAACACAGTAATAACCGGCACTATAAACAATGACAGCTTCGGTCACCTACTACAAAACAAAGACGAAATGTAAATTTTTTTTTGCAACGTATTGTACCATTTACAGTGCATACATGTATAATATTATAGTCTACATGTACATGCACATACATGTACATGTACTTGGTATATTCTGTACATATACAGTACGTAACATACAGTATGTCTCGAAAAGAGTGGGTGCACAGCACTATAATTATCTTACAAAGTACTGTTAAAGTACATGTACTGTTGAAGTACATGTAACCATGTGACAGCTGCAGTATTGTTACACATGTAGCAGCTGAATAAAGTAGTGTTCTCAGTAATTACTGTACTGTAGGTAGTAACTATGGTGAGGTGCGCCCACTTTTACAGACTCCAAAGAATTTTAAAACTTAACACACCTTTATTACTACTTTCATTCCAAGGGCCATTCTGCAACAAGTTACTAACAATTTGACAATGCATATCGCAATTTCCAACAAGTTCCCTGACAAAAAAAGAAAATTTTTTTTGTAAATTAAAAGAATTTCGCAATAAAAACTAATAAAGCAACAGATATTAACCAACAAATTACACGTATAGTAGCCCTCAAAAAAAAGTTGCTGTCACGTATTCCTATTCTAGCGTCGCGTATTCGTATTCTAGCGTACTACTACAAAATGGTAATACTAAAATGGTTTTTCATTAAAATTTTATCACTCAGCTGTCATAACTTACAGTTATACTGTTTGTTTACCAATACCACAGCTAAATAATATAGAATTATGACAGCTGAATACAGCACAGTAAAAAAAAACGCTATAATATAATAATACTACGACTTTTTGTTTCCTACTAGAAGCGAAAACTAAAAAACAGGACGGCAACTTCTTTTGAGGGGTGCTGTACATGTAGCTAAAATTACCACACTATCTACATGTACACGTACATAAGCTATGTCATCACTGTAAATGAAACCTAACTTGAAATGTCATCCGAACTTTCCTGTTAATTGATTTAAAGCACTGATACTTTAATTTACCAAAACACAATAAAATCACTCCAAGAATGTCCACAATATGGGCTCAATGGTGGATTCCTTTTTTAATTGATCACATACAGTATGGGTCATTACAAAGTGTAGAACCTTACAAAGTACTGTCAAAGTACTGTAAACATGTTACAGCTACTGTATTGTTAAGCATGTAGCAGCTGAATAAAGTACTCCATAACTACTGTACTATACTCAGTAAGTTCAGTGTTGTGCATACACTTTTCGATGACACATACTGTACACAAACATTAAATATACAGGTTTAGTATAAGTACATGCACTACAGTATGAGTCAAAAAAGTGAGTAATTTCAACAGTACTTCATTCAGCTGCTACATGCTTAACAATACAGCAGCTAGTCACTCTACACTTTAAGTGTGGTGTGTACACTTTTTTTCGACGCATACTGTAGGTACACTAGTTAAGTGTACTATATGAGTGAAACTAGAATACCTACTGAATTTGATCAGGCTTGGGACGAATCAGTGTAGGACCAAAAACAAGAGACAGGTTGCTGATTGACATTTTATTGTGCTGATGCTCACGAACAACCCTAGATAAAAAACAAAAATTACAAGTAAATTTTTATACAAAGAACCATACATTATTAACCCGAGCGTGGGCGGAGAGTTATAGTACTCAGTTTGTGTGCCTGTGTGTGTTATCACGTAACCTTTGTGGATACTTGACAATAAAACTTCACTGACACTCCATTAAAGGCGCTTGATGTCCATAATTCCACAATTTAAAGGATTCTTCTTTGAGTATTTTCATCGATAGTATTGCTGGTCACTATTTTTTTTAGACCACGCCCCTTGAGCAAATGTGTAAAATTTCAGTCACGCCTGCTTACAATTTCATGATGGCCTGGCTTAATGCTTGCCTTGATCGTGCTTGGAATGCCTTGGATGGCATCTAGACTGGCATGGCCCTAGATTTTAAAACATGTGGTAAAGACTCAACATCTCATTCATCTTGTGATGCACTAGGGATTGTGAGTTTTGTTAGTGTGCAAATGCTGGTGTCTGTCCAATAAAACTGACGGTCTGCTAACTCGGATCTACAAGTATACTTCATATCTGTAAGCTACTTTCTCAGTTCTGTTGGGTTTTTTTAAGTGTGAAGAATCCTTACTTTTAGAAGAAGCTATTATATAGTGTATGCTGTGTTTTACTGTAAAGTGTGCGTCAATGATATGTGTATGTGCATGCTGACTGTGCAAACTAAGATCTACTGGTGTGTAAGAAACTGTGTTGTCAAATGTGTACACATGCATGACCACAAGCGTTCAGGACTTAGCACTTTCATCATTGTACAGTACATGTACTGTAACACGACACAAGCAAATTAACAGCTCAACAATTTAAAAATACTGTACAGCAAGCATTTAAAATGAATAAAGTTATATCTAACAACACTGCAGTACAAATAAACATCACTATAAATACAGTAGTTATCAAAAAAAACTTTACGTTTTGTTCTACAACCTATTGTTTTGTTTTAAGAAACGATCCAAACATTGTCATTGTTCTCTACTGTGTTATACTCAGCTGTCATAACTTTTTGTTGAAACC
>JAYJLX010058115.1:0-10073 GCA_036873525.1 Chalinula nematifera | reverse complement strand
TAAACATGAATACACTGATATTTTAGACTTTCACCCTTAATGAAAGAGGTTGTTTGAACAGGAGTGCTTTGCAAAAAACATTGTAGCCCATTAAAAATGATAAGAAACCACTAAAAAACATGGAATGGAAAAATACCGGTACATACTACATGTACAGTATATTACACTGACTTCATGATCATACAGAGATACCTACTGTTATAGTCACATAATGACTGACACTGACAATTAATGCATAACTACCACGCCCGGGCATCAAGTATAATGCACTAATGATGTATGTTATGTATGTTGATATCATGGAATAGTTTAATTGATTCATTTTTGTTCCCAAAATAATACTAAATCCTTTAAAATAACAATGAAGATTGAAAGTACCCCTATCTATAGTACAGTGTATATATATACTATACGATATGATGAATAAAACGAGTGTTACTCCCAAAGGATATCACAGTTACTACACACAAAAATACAAACCAATGAACTTAAGCGTATTATACTAAACTGTACACAGGATGGTGATTGTAATCCTACTACATGATATGCAGAACTGATTGAACATTGAAATAGACATAAAGTTTATGCAAGGCCATACACATTCTGGCTATGACAAATACTACAATAGTGGGTTTAATGAGGGATTCACAAAAATTATAATGTCATATTCTTGACCTTTCACAATTTTAATTTATAAAACCAAACAATAGTAAAATAAAGCGAAACTACTATTTATGCACAAAAAATGAGAACATGAAATAGATGACAATATCTTCCTTTGTAATGGGAGGGGCTGCTCAATTGTATGGGAGGGGCTTATATAAGGGAGAGCCTAGAGGGGTTGCCTACGTGTATGGGAGGGGCTTATATAAGGGAGAGCCTGCCCAAGTACTAAGTGGGAGGGACTGCCCAAGTGTAATGGGATGGTTGATCTCCCTAACAGGTTTTTAACTAGCCATAAGTCTATAGTCTGGTGTAATTACCTACATGTACTTTTACATACCAGAAAGTGGTTTGGGAACACACATATTCCAAATCGGTTCTGCTGGAATTTTAATTATTTTAATAGGCACATGATCCAGCATATACTTGTTGCCTTACAATTAACATTCCAGTAGAACCGATTCGGAATGTGTGTCCCCAGACCACTTTCTGGTAAGTAAAAGTGGGCGGTTACACCAGATTATCATAAGTCAAGGAGTCATTTGACTCCCAATACTTATAAATTTTGTCAACCATTTGGCCTCAAAGTTATCACTTTAACAATCAAAACCATGAAAAATTGTTAACTCTATTGATTGACATATATATAGGAGCCTAACTTCAACTACCAAAACTTAAAAACTGCTTTGCTTTCTATTTTATATTCTTGTTTTTCGTGTATAACACAACGGGGGGGGGGGGGGGGGCTTGCCAAGTGGGAGGGGCTACTCAAGTGTATGTATGGGAGGGGCTGATTATGTAACGCTACTACTGCATTACCTTGTACTCTGTTACTGGTAGGAATCATCCTCTATGAGTAGATACTCTGACAGAACATCAACAAATTCCAAAGTTTTCATTGCATCCTTGAATATCGACTTCTGTTTAGCTTTTTCAGTCTTTTCTAACCACTTCTTAATGATTTTTTCCAGTCGATCATCATTATTAGGTAAGGCAGGATTCATCAATAGACCGTCACGATAATTTTCATCCACCCCTAGCTCTCTACCAATGGAGTTCCATCGTGCTGATTTTTTTCGTAGCAAGTTGAAAAACACTTTAAAGGAATCTATAAATAAAGAAAATGCAAACTTTAGTTGAATATATAATGATACAGTTTGAATCATCATAAACTATATTGTTACTATTGAAAAGTTTTGGAGCATTCCAAGTCCCACCCAAAATCCAAAAAAATCAGGCTCATTTTTACTATAAAATTGCTAACAGATTGTCCAATACACATATCTATTTGTATGACCAATAGTTTGCAGTTTACAGGCTAATTTAATTATATATATATAATCTATTCAGGACAGAACTGATTATAAGCTACCATAACTAGCATTGCTTATTTATGAATATAAATTGCATACCTTTTAAGGGGATGTCTTGCTTTCTTCTTTGTGGGACACATTCAGGTGGCTCAACTAACAGAATAAAAAAAAATTATTATACTTATGCTATGAAAAAAATGCTGCAAAAAAATAATAAAACTTGCCAAAAAAAAAAAACAATCAAGTCTTCAAAAAAAAAACAATCAAGTCTTCAAAAAAAAAAAAAGAAGAGAAATAGGCAGAAAAAAGAAAACAGAAATTTACAAGTTACTTCATTTACCTGAAGTTCTTTTGTGACCAATAGTTTGCACATGATCCTCAACAGTAGCTGATTCTGTGTTAAACAAACGAGCAGTACAGCATACAGTATTATTGCCACACGTATATACAGTACACACTATGTATATATGATATATATCACAGTAAAAAAAGTAGTGATGGGCGTGGCAAAGGTGAACATCACTTGAGTTTCAGTGGTGAATTTCACATATTTTTTTTATAAAAACTAGTGAATTTTTATTTCAAATGTAAGTGATGTTTTCACCTTCACCAGACCAGTTATCTGGTTTTTCTTTTCGTACAGATAGCCATCAAGACATACATACCATTTGAATGAAACTGTTCCAAGATAGCCTTCATTTCATCAGTCAAAGGAAAAACCTTAGTAGTGTCATTGGGGCAGATACAACGAGCACGAGCCTTATTCACTAAACAAGGATGGGAACCACCATCACAGCGGCAAAGGAAACGAATATCGGGATCAAAAACAGTCATGGAAAATCGTTCCTTCACTTGAAGTAATGCCTTTTTGACCTGTCCCAACACTTCAGTATAGTCACTCAGTTCAATACCATTACCACAAGTGAAATGGACTGACAGGTACTTCTGATGGTTATAGAATGATACGATTCCACCATGTTGTCGATAAAAAGTGATCCTTTCACGGCTTTGGTGGACACACTCCTTATTTGGAATGATATATATTTGTTCATTGTCTTCATCAGTCAGAATCAGCAAGTGTACCATCATGGTGTGGAAGAAACCAGGGGGTATGATATGGTTTCGCCAATTGATCACGCATGATTCAAAGGTACTCGATAGCTCAGTTTGGGCCTCAGGATTCACAGATAGGGCACTGGGAATGAAAAATTCGTCATCATCACAAAATTTGCCATCTTTTTTAACCGGAAGCTTGACAGGAACAATTACTTGAAGGTGCTGAGTGATCATTAGGAAATCATCCTCTGACAAACAGCTGTCTTTAATATCTTCAAAAGCAATTTGTAAATACTTTTTTTGGAAAAGTCCACAATTCTTTAGCCTAGTGGGTGCATCGGTTGGGTGGCATTGAGGATATATGAAGGATGTCTTCACCAAGGCTGATAATCTCTTTGTCAAAGGAACCATGTCAATGAGAACCAGGCCAGTATCGGGATGATAAAAATGAAAAGCTATTTTATTAAACAAATTTAACGAGCGTTCAATGTCATTTTTATTCATATCAAATTCGGATCCTAAACTATTACACTTTGGTTCCCCCAAAACACCGTAGGAGGATTTGCTCTCTTTCTCTAATTCCAACTCGTAAACAAACCACTTCAGAGGAACTAGTTTCGGTTCAATAAAACTCCCTACTAAAGCAATAAGAGAGTGCAGTAAGTCATCGGAATAGCTCAGACGCTCAGGCCCACTAGACATTGCATTGACAGGAAAAATAAGCTTACCATGATTAGCATCTTTTGGTACAAAAACTCTAGAGTATTTTATCTGTAACTCTTTTAGTTGGCCATCAAATTGTTCAACTCGTTCTTCATGATTATCTAAATGAGTTGCAATGATAATCACACGCTTCTTTGATGTTTCAGCTATCTGACAGGCTCGTTCAATCATTTGAAAAGGGGTTAACTCTAATGTTTCTGGTAGTTCAAAGAGCTTTCCATCCAAACAGTAACGGCTGTTGTGTCTCGTATGGAGATCGTGGTCCAGTCTAATGACTACCATGTACACTGCTTCTTCTGATTGAAACAACAGGGGTAGAATATCAGCAAACTGTGGTTGACCACCCGAATCAACTGTAATTATCCATTTCGAATCAAACAGATCACGAGATGACTTGGAATCTGATAAGCGTTTCTGAAACTCTTTCAATCTTTGATTAATTTTAACCCGATCAGATGGAGTTGAAGGTGGCTGTTCTAGGCCTATTTCAGGCTTGGTGGAGTGAGCTCCATCATTTGTACTGGGGGGAGTAGTGGAGGATTCATATGGATGGGATGATGGAGTGGGATTCTGAGATACATGTACTATGAAATTGAAGGAAAAAAGACATTCGACAAATGTTAGAATGACAATTTTATACATCCATAACAACAACAAAAAAATACGTCTAATTTTGGCCTAAATATTCTAGTTTTCTTTGAAAGAGGTGCATGCAGTTTTTGTTGCGTGCATATAAGAACATGTTGTCCAAACCATTTACGTCCTTGTACACAAGTTAAAGGAATAAAGCAACATCCAGCTATGTATATACTCTACTTTGTGATAAAAATAGACACAAAAATATATAGACAACTGAAGACTGTCATGAAACTTTTTCATCATGTATGTAGGAGTTACTCCTACATGCACATGTATCTTGTTATTAATTTTTTTCTTGGGCTCCAAACTATACAAAAACCAGTTAACCTAATCCAGATAACTCTGGTTAGCCTAATAACCTGATGAATCAGTTTACTGTTGCAAAAATGATTTTGAGCAATAAAACGATGATTAATGAAACTCGCATCAATCTAAAATCATGAGCACACAATGTAATATGTACAATTTTGAAAGGAACTTTCTTCAAAGAACCCAAAAATTTCAGGCATTGTCAAACAAAATAAGAAATTGCTTATTATTTCATAGCACCAGGCCATTAATATTGGTTGGTAATTAAATTGACACGCCCACCACCTTAATGGTATATACAGTGGAACCTCTCTTTAATGGACACTCTCTGTAAAGGACACCTCTGTATAAAGGACACCTATTATTTCCCCAAGTGAGAGTTTCCTGTACATTACAACCTCTGTGTAAAGGACACCTCCATTTAATGGACGAAATGCTCTGTCCCCTAGGTGTCCACTAAACAGAGGTTCCACTGTATACAGTGGAACCTCTATTTAACGGACACTTGGGGGATTGGATTTTTGTCCTTTATATAGAGGTGTCCTTTACAGGGAGGTTGTATTGGTTGATGCTGGTAACACAAAAAAATGATTATATTGTTTAGCCTGAAGCATACTGTAACTGTCTATGCAGTATATGCTTGTATTTAAGCATCAGGAACTAAGATATCACTTAAATTACTGGAGAGAAATAAATTGCTAATCTATTATGGGCTAGGATAACCCTGTGTTATAGACTTTATGGTCCAAAGCATTTATAAAGAGAGTACAGAGCAAGAACAAAAAAAAAAAAAATTAATTGATAGTAATAAACATTATTACTGCATTCATTAACTAGTGGGAGGTGTGGTTAACGCCCACGCATTCCGTTAAATGGAGGTACTTTCACGTGTTTGCTAAACAAACGGGTTCACAAGAGTTGTCCGTTATCCGTTAAATGGAGAGTCCGTTACAGGGAGGTTAGTTAAGTACAATAAAGGTGGCATTTTCATTCCGTGCTTTGGTTTTGTCCGTAAAAAACGAGGTGTCCGTTACAGGGAGTGTCCGTTAAGAGAGGTTCCACTGTAGGTGTATAGCTGATTTTTAGGTTATCATTCACAGCACTACTGTACTCCTGACCACACCATAACATTAATACCTAGCTAACTAAATAAGTACATTGAGTTCAAATATACATAAAAAGCTAAGGGAAGGTTCAGCAATAGTGGTTAGCCAATACCTAGCTGCCTATTATTAATTCCGGTACTGCAGATTGCAGATTGGAATCCCAGAGTAGTTTCCTATTTTTTTCTCTTTTCTTTAAAAACCTTTGAATTCCAGCAATTTTTTTTAAAAGTTAATTTGCTGAAATAAATATTGTCTGCAGGTGCTGCAAGAAAATACAGTATTTGGGTACAATTTGAAGCTTAATAAAGCTTAAATTATGTCAAAAACAAAAAAAAATAAACAAAAGAAGTACATACTAGGTGCTTATATGGCATAAAAAATGTTCATTAGTATAAACTAATGAATGTTTAATAATATCACATCAGTATAGTACAGTGATGCATTCATGCACAAACAAATATATTTCATACCTGATGTCCCCTGATGATGTACGGTATCGTTAGCTGATGTGTCCTCCTTAAGTGTTTCCAGTTTTATACTTTCTGTTATCATTTGAATAAAATTTTCTGGATCCACATCACGTAGGATGTCCTCACCATCCCGATTACTGATTTTGCACGTTCTGATAGGGCGTTCAACAATATCTGTATAAAATAATTATTAATCAATTTCTGGCTTTCAATTTTATTTCAAAAGCAAGCATGTACTTGTAGGAGAGCATACAACTACATACACTAACCTGTACTGTTTTGTTCTTCTGGTGTCAGTGGTGGTTGTCCTAGTAATAATCGTTTAACACTAGTCTTGCCAGCTCCTGGGGGTCCATGCATCACCACTACAGCTGCTTTAAGGTGACCACTACCTTCAGAGATAGCTTTAATAAAGTAAGGGTCATCATAATCAGGAGTAGTGCTCTGAGTATTCTTTTCACCTGTGAAATACAATAACAACAACAATAAAGAGAGAGAGTAATACAAGAGCAAATTACTTAGGACAAAAACAAAAAAAACTGAGTTTATGAAAGTACACTTAAAAATATGAAAAAATAAGACTGGTTCACAGTAACATACATTACAACCAGAAGTCAATGTTACATTATACAATTTGATTCTATTCATGTATCAAAGTAGTCCTTTACATAAACTTCCAGTCGTAACCATGCAGCTTCAGGGTCGAAAATTGCTAGTAACAAATTCCAGGTGTTAGTGATGTTATACTTAGCCCTTTAAACTAACATATTAATTTTGCACATGCCTTTGTTTCTAGAGAAATTCCCTTCCATAGTTTCATCTAAATAATTTTATGTGAGGTTAAAGGTGCATGGAATGCACATTAATTAGAATAACAGAATTTTGATGAAGTCTGTGATTTTTGCACTGTCATTGCTATCTCCTTAAATGTAGCAGCTATACATGTACATTGCTTAATTGCCAATGTAACAATTAAGATACTATGCATATACCAGAAGCAAAACAGATAGGTTGGTAGTGACTATCTAGGCAACCACTTTGTTTTTATTGGCTGAAATATCTCGAGTAATTTCGAGAAAGAAAGGTGCTATAAGTTTAACACATGTGATTGCATTTAGAACTATTATAAACCACTAACAACTTGAATTCATTACTATCGATTTTAAAGCTGTAAACCAGATGTAATGCAATTGGTCATCAAGCATGTACTTATGCTATATCGTACAGCCAAAAATGTTTACAAGAATACCTGCAGATTTGTGTGGAAGCCAATAAAATTAACTTTGTAAAAAAAAAAAAACCACAAGCTAATTCAGACATAATTGTAAACTATATTACATACATGATAAATATACTTTATAACGTATATATTTTAAGCTTTCAACTGCATCTAAGTTCCCAAATTTCATTGCTGGAAATTTTCAAATAATTAGCCACACCAAAATTAATAATCATTGAAATTAATAAACTGCAAATAGACACGCCCTCACAACCATGTATACCGTATTTATTCTGAAATTTTGGCTAATTAGATGCAACCGTATATAATTTATTAATGAATTATTAGAGGTAAAATTGTAAAAACACTTGGCTTCATAATTATTTTGCTGAAATTAGAAGACAGATTTGCATGCTTAACGAATTTAATTCTAAAGCAAAAGAAACAACTTTTTGGAGGTAAGTTATGTTGTTTAGTCCAAATAATTATTTATTTTACGAATTTGGAGCCCCGAATTTTTAGAATAAATACGGTAATAAAAAAAGCAAAAAATACTGTTTGGTTTGTGCTATTTTTCTCAACCATTCAAGTACCTAAGTAGTTTTACTGGTTAATTAGCTAATCCTTACTTCAAGTATCAAACAATGTTTTCTCTTTCTTTAACTGTGCTTGTCTCAAGTTTTTTTTTTATATGCGTAGAATTTTCATGCTTTTTAATTTTGGATGAGTCAGCCATTAGAAAATTTCCATCTATCGAACATAACCCGATATACGGTATTACCCTCCTTATATGTACATAGGCAATACTTGTAATAGCCTGTCTACTGACCATTTGTCAGCGTACATACTTGCATGCTAACATAAACTACTAACCTTCAAGGGCAAAGGAATTACTACCACTCGTATGCTTGGTGATAGTCAAGGTGATACCGTCACCACCCCGTGATAAGGTAATGGGTGTTGTGTAGATACCGTAAAAGCTCAGGAGTATTTCATTAATGTCTTTTTTAAAGTTCATGAATGTGAATTCGTTCCAGAGCTCTAGAACACTCAGTTTGATCGTCATTGTCTGATCTTCAGTGGGCTTAATTAGCTTGCTCTGCATCAGAGAGGCCAGTTTCATCGTATTATCTGATGATTTGAAAACACTTACAGCTATTTCAAACTCCTGTAATTGACGAAACAAAGTTAGATCCTTGTCCTCCAGAAAATTCTTAACAAGAAACTTAAGAATGTGAAAAATCAGCACGGAGCATTTTCCTTCAACTCCATCGAATACTCTATCAGTGGTAGCTTCGTCCTGAGGTAGTTTGGGCAGATCATACTGATGTTTAAGCCACTCTTGCACTTCATTGATGTCTAGATTTGTGGCGTTAATAAATGCCGACTTAACATTTCCTAGTAGAATGATAAATTTCTTTGATAACTCTTCATATTCCCTGATTAGTGTGCTCATTGTGCTGGAGACCTCCTGGATAATTAATGGGCGTGGCTTCTTTAAGTCAGCGAACTCCGAATGTATTCTATCAGCCAATTCGAGATTGCGCATTTTTCTCAGAGCAGAGATGATAGACTCCCATGATAATGATTTCCCGTTCCTTTCAAGACATCTGTAAATCTCAATCAGACACCTCTGTGTACCTTCGGAAGTTCCATTGAAGTGCGCTTTTACAATGCCGTTTAATTCTACACGAGAGGCTCCGAGAAATTCACCAGCCTTATACCACGAGGAGGATCTGGAAAAGACATTGACAAAATGATCAACAGGGGGTACAGTAGACAGTGATATTTCATCAAGCTGGTCGTTTGCGGTGGACATTTTTTTTTTTCGGGGGCGTGGTAGATGATGTCATTATTTCAATTTTATTATTGTTTATAATAATGGTAAAGCCCACCGTACCCAATATTTAATAAACCTACTTAATTCATTAATTCTCTGCTTTCTCTGTTGATAGTTTTCCTTGCATGTGATAATGTCGAATATTATCAAGCCAACATTACCCGAGCTGAACAAGTGTCTCAATGACTTGGTGAAGTGGCAACAGTTTGCTCTCTATCTCCCTGGAATAGACCACACCGACATAAGCATCATCGAAAAGGACAGACGTGATGATGTGGCTGAACAGAAGAGGATCCTATACGATAAATGGCTCCAAGTATATCCCAGTGCCTCATGGGATGATGTAGCCAAAGCATTGCAGACAGCTAAGGAGAACACCATTGCTAAACAACTCAGAGAGAAATACAACATAGCGGAAAAGGTGATTGACTAAAATGGGTGTGGCTTGTAATATTATTAGTACAATATTGGAGAAAATTTACTATCAATATGTTAAACAATTTAAATTTAGTAAATTATATTGAGCATTTAGTAAACTTTCTTTATTCATAGAAAACCAGCAGTCCTTATCCTGTTGATCCTGATGCTGCCATGTCTCCAAGTGGCCAGTTACGACCCACCGAGGAAGTTGCTGTATCAGAAGATATTGTGACTGAGCTGGATACACTGCAGAGATCGTTTATAGGTTTGACAGGTACTGTCAAGGCAGAAGTGGAAAGGCAACTAGAAAATGGT
>JAYJLX010058104.1:0-10073 GCA_036873525.1 Chalinula nematifera | reverse complement strand
TTTGATTCGGCTTACTAGATAAGTCTGTAATTCGTATGTAAAATGTTATGAGACTGCAAAGTCGGCTTCCATTTTATTAATCTGGCTGTAAGTGGGCGTGGTTTCGAGACTTAACATACCTGTGCATGTTACATGCAAGTTGCATGATACTTGCCGTCATAAGATCTACATGCATGTTATACCTTATAGTACATGCATGTTTCATGTAACATGCAGGGATTTAGGACGTTTTCCATGCATGTTACATGCATGTAACATGCATTGTAACATGCATAGCTGTTCATGGGACTGCATGCAAGTAACACGCGTGTCTCATGCATGTGGCATGCATGTAACATGTATTGTACAAGCATTAGCCAGTATGGGCACACTAATGCTGCTTGTAGGGTACATCCATGTTTCATGCAGGGTATGTAGTGTAACATGCATGCACCATACATGCATGCAGTACACCTTCGTGCATGTCATGAGCGATTAATAATTACATATAATTATTTAACACTATTATCGATTTCTTAATCATAAAGTAATATCTCAATTAATCAGTCCAACAATAAATCAATCAAACATTAAGGTCAGTTTTATCTGTACTTGATGGACCACTATTGATCTTAATTCATTCTGTTACTCAGCGACAGTCATGAGTCCATCACTGACGGATGAGTTAGCTATAAAATTATTACAATTATATAGTAAACAAAATAATAGAGGTCTATAAGTTACCATTCTACCATGACTATATTATGAATTGACCAATGAAATTGCAGTATGTCTCATGTTGATTTACCTTTTAGTAATCTTCTTCGCTCTTCTCCGCATTTGCTTGTCAAATCTCGTTTCATTTTGTCAGCTGTACACCATATTTGTTTTCACAATACTCTATTAATTTTAAAATTATAATTCTAGTTAAATTTTGTACAATCAATTCAATAAACTCACTAAATATAGCTGTACGTATTCTAGTATGTATACCAGAAGTAGCAGAGCGTGCAGCCAATCTTTCCTTAGTGTAGTAAATGTTGATCAACGCTCTCATCAAACCAGTAGCAGAATTTTTGCTTGATTGTTCTGCCTGCTCAATGTCAATGAACCCGACGTAAACCCGGAAGCCGTCTACCAATTCGTTTTTTTGTTAAATGTTATAAATATAGCATGCATGCAGATTTGCCAAGAGAAACGTACTCCTTCTCCTGGCTCAAAAGCCTGCTGTTCTAGTTTCTAATCATCTGCCGTTAAGGTGTAACTATATTTTCCGGAGGACATCATTGGTTGAGTACTGGACTGTATAATAAAAAATAGTGATATTATATAGCATTATTTTATTGTAATAACATAGGTTTAGGTTCAGTAATGCATATGATACGCACATGCATGTTAAATGTTGGGATAGGGGGAGGGAGAGGGAGAGGTAAAACATAGGCATGCAAGTATTACGTAATCATTATTGCTATATACCCTTGAAGCATATATACCTTTAAACAGTCTCCATCTTTCTTTTTAGTGTTTGCACATGATTCCATTTCATTACGTATCACGGGTAGCTGTATGCAAAAGCACTTAATTATATTTTTGTTTAAAAAGCTGTGTATGTATAATTTTGATGTCCGTGCATTTTGAGAATTGGTGGATGGTTTTACAAGGAGCTTTCTCGAATTTCACTCACTTTTCTGACCATACCGCTGAAAATGAATCATCTTCTATGTCTTCTGGATGTGCATAGGTTGTATGGTATTCAGTAAATTCTTTAAGAAAATGCAACACATCTGAGGTTGGGACTGGTGCTACATATGATTGTATAAAGAATTGTTATATAATTTACAATCATCACTGTACACTACTTACCATGGGTGAACTGACTCGTACTGGGTGCCTTCCTCTCCTTGAACTTTTGCTGAAGTTCATCAACTCCGGCTTGGAGTTTTTTGCAATTAGTGCACTGTTTTTGGGTATTATGAAATTCTACAATGGAGTTTGCCATCATATTTTCGGAAGCCTTGATCATCTTTTTTTTGGTCGTTGTGTCACTGAAGACTGAGGCCGCTTTGTCACGAAGGGATCTTTTCTTTATTGGCTTCATTTCCATTAAAGGCTCCTTTTCGAAATCATGAAAAGATCTTTTTTTTTGGCTTTGTGATCACGACATCCAATGGCTCCTCTTCAGTATCATTATCATGAAAGGATCTTTTTTTTTTTTTGCGGCTTTGGTGTCCCTTCAACATCAGCATCACTTGATTCACTGAGCTCTTCACTTATACTGTTATCTTCATCATTTTCGCAGCTATAGATTTTCTGAAGTTCATCAGTCAGCACAGATTTGTCATCTGTTTCAGTAAATGAATAATGTCAGTAATCAATGCACATTATACATAATAATTATATATTATCAACCTCAGTAACCGTGCTTCCTCATTCCTACTTGATCATAACTTTAGCTAATATTAAAAATCCCTGCTTATTCTACTATAAAATTGCTAACGCACTTTCATTGTTATTTTTAGATATAATATATACAATCCGGTAGTGGACACTCCGAGAAAGGGACGTATAGTATAATAAACCACTCTCAACAAAGGACACTTGCCAGTGTCCCAAATAGACTTATCTAATGCATTTTGAAGAGGACAACCTCTCTATAAAGGACAAAGCACTTCAATTTATATAGTGTCCCAAAGTGTCCTTTCTTCGGAGGTTCCACTGTATATATATTACATAATGTAGATGTAGTATAGCGTAAACTCACTAATCTGAAGAATTTCAGTTTCATACACTTTGGTTTTTTTTTCTAATAGCATGAGCCAAGAACAGGGTATTCATGATCTTCTGTGAGGTTAGTAGGCTTCACAATCCATGTGTGAGGGATTATTGATACACGGCTTTCCACTTAACAAGTGCAAATGAAAAGAAGTGAAGACTAAGTGGGCGATGTTTCCAGTAGTTAGCTGAAGTAGGTACTTAACTCAAGTGGATATAAGTGGTTTAAGTGCTGGTACTTCACCTCCTTCTTCGTTTTCCTGGAGGTATATAGTAGTTTTTGCAGCTGCAAATTTGGTCCGCCAAATAAGCATGTGAAATTGCGCATGAGCAAAAGATTAATTGATATTTAATGATTGCTTAATTAAGGCAGTAAAAGAAAATGGCTGACATTGATACTCCAAGACACAAGCGCGGACCTTATCGGTGTAAAAAGCGAACACCAAGACAAACGCGGTATATTCGGAATAACAAAAGTAAAGTGACACCTACAGAAAACCCTTGGTTGCTACAGGATACCGGTGATGCAAGTCAGACTGGCAGCACCAGTACTAGTGCCGCTTCACCCGAGGTTCCACCCACCACCCCAGCTCCACCTGATTGGAACTTAGACAATTCAACTACTAGAGGTTTCCCATCTACTTCTGGAGGCCCTGCCGTCACTTCTGGAGACCCTGCTTCCAACAAGTTGCTTACTCCTATGTCGAGTGAACTAGTGATCAGCAGTTTCATTTGCCGACATCACCTGACCATACAGGCACAGGGAGACTGTTGCAACTACATTTACCTGAGGCTCAGCATGATGCTATTCAGAGCACATTTAAAAAAAATTCTGTGTTGAGTCCAATTCCAATCAACTATTTCCCACGCTCAATGTGCTACCAGACTCTTCCTGATGAATCAATACAGGAGTGTCCAAATGAGTTGCCGTTGACTGCTGATTCTCTACCTCTATTTTTTACAGTATCAATCGTTGGTCAAGTTGAAGCTATTCTAAACCGTAAGTCAACCTACTTCGTATCATTGACAGATGTGTAATCCTTATAGCACTGTTTGCCTCTTTGTAGGACAAAATGTATATGAGGACATACTCAATAATAAACGCATACCAAGAGAAGTTGGTATTCTATCAGACATCCCTAGTCGAAATAGTGTGCATGTAACATGCATGTTACATGCATTTGACAATATACTTTCTTACGAAGTGAACACATGCATGTTTGTATTGCTATGTACATGCATGTTTCATGTAACATGAGGGGATTTGGGACACTTTTCAAGCATGCAGCAAGCATGCAACCTCATGTAACATGCAGGGTGACATTCATGTTGAATTCAAGAATGAACGCATGTTACATGCATGTTACTTGCATGCAACATGTATTGAGCATTCATGTGGCATGAATTCAACGTGCATGTAGCATGCTTTAATATTTAGGTGTAACATGCATGTAACATACATGTTACATGCAATATGCATGCCTGGTGCATGCATGGAACATGCTGGTATATGCCTTTTGACAATAATAGTGAAAATTGTAAACAAGATATAAACTTAAATTGCTCAATAAGCAAAGTATTATTACCAAATAAAATATGCACCTATATACTTATAAAACACAAACAATGCCTTTAATATTTTAAATACACAATTTATAATTTTTAATACATGTACTTTATGGTTCAATAGTCTCTGATAATGTGATGTGCACTCACTGCCAATCTGCCATATTAGAAACCCTGCATGTGAGACATAATAGAGTCAAGTCAATTAAGCATCATAATTGCATGTATATATTTTTTTACCTTGCTAATTATTTACGCAAGGCTTCTCCTCTAAGGAACTTCCTCTGAGCAATTTCTTCTTCTCCTCCCCACACTTGCTTGTCAAGTCTTTTCAGAGGTTACACTGCTATATTTCATTTCACAGTATTCTATAATAAAAGTATAATAAATGAAAGAGTATAATATATATTGTACAAAAATAAAGCATTACAATTATACTTACTAAAACCCTAATAGTTTGATTGATACCAGCATTTGCTGAGCATCTAGCTAGACGGGCCCTGGTATACCAAATTCCTATTAAACTTGCGCATAAGACCAGTAGCACTGTTCTTACTAGATTGCTCCGCCTGTTCTAAATCAATAATCTTGATGTACACTCCAAATCCATCTACCATTCCATTGCATAAAAAAGTATAAAATGTATATGTATTGGTTAATGACGTACTCACTCTCCTGCCTGAAATACGCTTTAAATCGTCAGGTGTAAAACTGTAAGCACACGTCAGTACTGGTAATTGGCTAGGACTTTGCGGCAATTCACTTTTAATTGTTGCTACATGTACATAAATATATTTGTATGCTATTATACTGCCAATGCATGCTACAGTTTATAAGTAATGACTCTACATACCATGCTGATTGTGGCCTGCGTTTGCTGTTGGGCCGGGTTAGAACTTCAGTTTTCACTTGTGCAGACAATATATGTATACCAGCTATGAACTTGATGAGACAATATATAGCATACCATGCCAATAGTAGCCTGAGTTTGCAGTTGAGTTTGCCTTTAGAAAGCTATATATAATATAATTGACAATTTTACATTACCAATACATATACCTGAGCACATGTAAATTATTGTGATTCCTAACTATCTTATCTAATTCGCAAAGCGTTGCTTTATTTTCTAATTTCCTCTTCTTTATGTCCTTTCCATATTCAACTCTATAAACAACAAAATAGTAATATATGTGTACATCAGTGATAGTATGATTGCATGCTACTCCATAGTTGCTAAAAGCTATATAATTTACCTCAAAATCAGATAACACAAAGGAGTCATCAGAATTATCTTCAGGTTCATAAAATTCTATTAAATCCCTCTGCTTTCTGTCAATCCATTGGGTTCAACAATCCAGCTGCAAGGAATCACTGAGAGTTTGTCTTCATTAATTCCATTTTACCAAAGCCCAAGGCATTCTTTTGTTTGTTCAGAAATCTAAACATAGCAATGCGCACAGTAATTAGATACTTAATTGGGTACTTATCACTTACACACTTAAAGTACAAGACCCTTGACTTCAGGAAGAAGAAAATAGACGCAGCAGCTGCAAGAAAACTAGTGCATTCGGTCACTGCGCATGCGTATAATCATTTCCCCGGGAAGCCACGCCCACTTCACAGTTGTTAACGTTATTGTTTAATAAAATGGCTACCCCAGGTTCTTCAAAGTGCCGAGGTCCTTATAGATCAAAAAAACGAACTCCGAGGCAGACAAGATGCAACGGAGTTCACAAATCAAGTGGTTCAAAACAAGCCGAATCTTCTGGCGTTAATCAACGTTGTGAAAGCGGGCATACTAACCATACTCAGCGGTTTCAGCCACCACTCGATGCCGATCCCAGTCCAAACAATCCCACGAATAGAGACCTAAATGAGGACATGGATTTAGCCACACCGAAATTATTTGTACTTACTAGAGCATCAAGTGAGTTGTCTATCATGAGCTACACAAATCGGCATCAATTAAGCATACAAGCCCAAGAAGATTTGGTAGGATTATTGAATCTCCATGTACCTGAAAGAGGATTGATTCCTCCTTCTGTACACAAATTTAAAAAATCCTCGTTGTTGCAGCAGTACGATGTTATTGCAGAACACTTTTACCACTACATTTGTCCTGTCTGTTACTCGTATCTGCCAAAAGCTGATGATTTCATTGCAGATAGTTGTCCTAACGAAACATGTGGTTTACTTCTAAAAGATTATGACAAAGAACTGCCATTTATTATCACGTCTTCAATACTGAAAAAGTCCAGCTAATGTTTAAACGTGAGTAATTTCTATACTGAGTATTGAAACTTGATTATGATTAATTAGCTCTAATAGGCCCAAATGTTTACGATACTGTCATGAATGAAAAAAAGAGGCGACTTGAAAATATTTCAACTGGTTCAAGCGTGTTCAATGGAACACAATCAACTTGGTGGAATGCTCGATGATAACAGCATAACCCTTACGTTGAACATGGATGGTGTTAGTGTATAGAAATCAACGAAGAGCTCAATGTGGCCCTTTTGATGGTTAATGAACTTCCTTTTGTTGAAAGGTATATAATTATCAATAATAAGTTGTCTTAATGTAGTGAACAATAATGATACCATTAAGTGACACATGTGTTGGTACATTTTGTAGAGTTCTTCCTAAAAATATGATTTTGGCTGGAATTTGGTATAATGTGAAGAAGCCTCCAATGCAAATGTTTCAGTAGTTCAAGAATTATCTATGCTTGAAACTATTGGTAATTATAATGCACATCACTAAGCTCTCACACCTCATTATGTTTTTTGTTTGTTTAAACTGTTACAGGATTAGAGATTAATGTGCCTAATATTGAGCTCCCTTTCAAGATTTCTGTCTGTACTATTTGTGTGACATGTGACCTTCCAGCGAAAGCTCTGGTACAAAACTTTATATAATTTAATGGTAGATATGGATGTGGCTATTGCAAGCAATCGGGTCAAGTGGTGTCTACATCAAAAGGTGGCAGTGTACTACCTTTTCATACATTGTGGAGAACCCTAAAGGCCCTCGAACTTGCTTGCTAGATTAACAGCTAGTATGTGCATATTCTCTGTTGACGCTTACAGGTTTTGGGTGTGAAAGGACCATCCTGGTTGACAAGTCTTTTGATTTCATAAATGTGGATTATATGCATTGTTGCCTTCTTGGTGTATCAAAACTGTTGCTCAGTCTTTGGACGGAACTGTCAAAGTGTCGTGGGACTTGTCATAATTTGCAATCTACCATACCCACCATGGATAAGCGAATCAAATGTGTTCAAGTACCTGTTTTAAAGCCTCGTGGGATATGCGACTTGAAGCATTGGAAAGGTACAGAACATGCGTGATTATAATTTCATGTGCACTTGTGTTCTGGGTTGCTTTGTGTTTTCACGCCAGTGCATGCGTGTGTCCTATATATCCCATAATATTAATTGCATGTCTCGTATGTCGTTCATACACATATATGTATACTTTTGTATATTTTTATAGCATTGGAATACAGATCTCGGACACTTTTCTTTTCTTCTTTATTCTGAAGCTTTGTGGTTGCTGCTTCAGTCAGCTTCTTCCTCAAGTGATATTGACCATGCTGAAAAGCTGATAAAGGTGTTTTGTTTCAAGTTTCCCGCATACTATGGTTAGTAATTAGTATAATTTACTACTAAAGGCCATGTACATTATAAATGTAACATAAACTTGATAAAAGTGAATACACATTACCAATTCATAATTTCCCATGTACTCCCTCTTGTTGTACATTAAAATTACGTTGATGTTACTTACTGAATTCAGTGATCACCTTAATTCTTTAATGTATTGTATACACTTTTTAAATTTCCGTATGTTATAGGTGAACGGTATTGTACTGCTAATGTTCATTTACTTCTTCACCTTGCTGACTCTGTACGTTATTTGGGACCACTTTGGGGAACTTCTACTTTTCCATTTGAGAATACAAATGGATGGCTAACTGAATTATTTCATTGTACTAGATGTCCTGAAAAGCAGGTTAGTATATGCACCTTTTATTGTATGCATATGCTTATGTTGTCCATGTGTAGATAATACGGGGATTCACAGAGCGGCAAGGTCTTTCTGTCTTAGCTGAAGATGTATTTGCAAACGATGATGAAATCGAAGTTAAAGACTTCTGTTTCATACCATGGAAACAGGACATAGGTGAAATTGATACCTATTACAGTGTACTGGTGACTGATTTCATGATTGTACGTAATATGCATGGCAGTGAGAATTGATCAAGTTACCTTCATCTAATACTATACCTTAATTTGCATGCTGATTGTATTGCTTACATTATTAACCCTGTCATTTTTTCAACTGTTTTTATTTCTACAATTATGTACATGTATTATTGTCTTGTGCCTATATAGGTACGCATTTCCGATAAGCTACAAGATAATATATTGATCATTGGTAAGAAGGAAAGGCTGGAGTTAAACGGGAATGAAAAAGAGGCAGTTGTGGAAGTTGTTTCTATTCCTCTATTTAATCACAGCAAAAGTGCAATGTACAATCGGGTTCTCATAAATGGAGTACTGTATTCATCGACCTCTTATTATGTACATACGTAGGTTCGTACGTATGTACATACATACATACATACATACATACATACATACATACATACATACATACATACATACATACATACATACATACACACACACATACACATACATGTACATACACACACACGTACATACATGTATGTGTACATACATGTAGCAAACTACCGAGTAATCTGATAACTTTTTTAGTAAAGCAGAAAATTAATTAAGCGATACATGTATGACACATTTAGTAGGACTAGTGTACATGAAATTTTTTTTTTTTTAGGTGGTAATTATTCGTAGAGTTCAAGAAATACATAGTAGTTAAAGTCCATTTAGGTTCACTTTGCACTTGGAAAACCTATAACTAAATTTAAAAAGTTTAAAGTTTATTGGATTCCTTACAAGTAGGTGGTTATGTTGATACCACTAATGAACTAGTTACACCTATAGATCACGACTCCATGTATCAGAAAAGTATGACATACTTTTATAACATTCTTTTATGGTAGCTACTGCCCACGCACAATTTTTGGGTGAAAAGTGACCGCGAATGGACTTAAGTTATATGTGTATTTGTGCTTTTGTCTAAAATAATCCATGGCACTTTTACAGTTTAGTTGTTCATGTTCTTTTTTATTTTGTTTTTTTTTTCATTTAGCTGATCCTGGAGTTATAGTAGTGTTTAACTCAGCGAAAAAAGTACATAAGTGTCCAGCTGTGAGAAGAATTAAACCCCGCTTGCGCGCCCTGATAAGTATTATTACATGCACATCATTACAGTACAAGAAGTGTATTATGCATTAACTGTATACATGTACATGTACATTACACTCAAACATGTCTGTGTACCTGACGGTGCCCCTAGGGTGCAATGGTATACATGTACTTTCACTCAGTGAAACTATTGCAGACGCTTAATGGCAATAATTATTTGAGGTTTTTTTTTATCCAAGCATGGACAAAGGTTGTATTCAGGGTGTGAAATAAGCCGAAACAATCTAGTAAGCATTTTTTGTTTTCGCTTTAACATTGCTCACTAGCTGATGATTTTGTACAAGTTATTTTGAAATGCTAGTGCTGAATTTGGGAATTTTGGTGCCCATTACAAACCTCCTCTACATTGTCAGTCTATCAGCTGCGGCAAACCTTTGCTTTTATCGGTAAAAAGATAATATAC
>JAYJLX010058093.1:0-10074 GCA_036873525.1 Chalinula nematifera | reverse complement strand
TGAAACTCCTGGCAACTCAAGGGTGGGAAAAAACCAATGAAACTGCTGATTTTGGTTGTGAAGCTCTTGAAAGCCTAGGCACCCAATTTTCCTCTCCACTTGTTCATGCTGGTATTGATACCAATGCTCTCCAAGAAGAATGGGAGGATATGCTTGATTATGCCAAGAGATATTTGAATCTAGTACAGGAAGACTCTTCTATCATTGGGTGGAAGCTATTCAATGCTTCATGTTCTAAGAAGTGGGAGAATATTCTTGGGCTAATCAGACTACTCTTTTGTTTACCAATGTCAAACGGTCGAGTTGAACGAATCTTTTCTACTCTAAAACTCGTCAAGGCTGAGCGACGCAACTCTTTGGGTGAGAACAGCCTGGATGACCTTTTACGTATAGCAGTCGATGGTCCTCCACTATCTGAATGGGACGCTACTGGAGCTGTAAGACTCTGGTGGGGAGATAAGCAACGAAGAAACTTTGGTGACTCTCATAATTCCTCTTCTTCCTCAAATGCTGATGACTCATGCACTGGTAGCTATGAACTAGACCTTAATGATTGGGATTCTTTTTTACAATAATATTTTCAAAAATAATTATTTTGGTTTGTACTATATATTGGTTTGTACTATATAATAACAGCATGCATGGTGCACTGTATAGAAAGAAACAAATAGAATTAAGTTCTTTAACAAACAATTAAACAAAGATGAACATTGCAATGATATTACTAAATAAAAAACTGGCACATCAGATTAATTTTGACAATGTCTGGCTAAATTCTAGATGTACAGACATTGTGACAGGACAAACTTAAAACCTTATCGGGAGCACTGCTAGGCTAGCGAGACTACCACTATCAGACTACTTTAGTTTCACTGTTCACCTGGTGATACGTCAGAATCCTCTTCTGTCAAATTGTTCGAAGAGGCATCTATTGGAGATACTTCTAAATCAGCTTTTGATAGACGGAATCGACTCCTCAGGTTATTTATTATGGCCTTCTCTGCTGGACAAGTCTCGTACTGCCCTTTCCAATTGCGCAAAACATCGCCGACAAACGTATCCAGTCAAAACCACAAAGTCTTAAAGCTTTAATAGCTACTTTCTAAACGTCTCCTATCGGATGAAGGAAGATTGCTTCTGTCGCAAACAAGACAGTCAGTATCCGCCATGATAAATGGGTTGGGTCGGTTTGGTTATTAATTAATATTAAAGTTAACGAAACGAATAAGCAATTTCCGCTATGCTTCCTGCTGGGCCAAGAAAACCGACTCAGTGGGCCAGACTCCCTTTCGCTCTTTAGATGCATGGGAGTCTGGGGACGAGACTAAGAGAGATGCACATTAGCTCAAAATTTTTGTGGCCCAAAATTTCCATGGATAAGGCAATATGGCTGATTTCGTTGTAAAATATTCGTGGTATCGATTGCACGTGCGCGTACCATACCATGTGTAATTACGTAATTCGTGGATAAAATATTCGTTGATAAACAGATAACCACAAAATACACGAAAATTTTGGGCCTCAAAATTTTCTCGCTATTTTCATCACATGCACAATGACTGACAAAAGTGATGAAAGTTATAACTTAAAAATTCAGGACTATATAACTGTACGGTAGTTAAAGTTGACATATTCAATCCATATCATAGCTTACTTGTACATGTACTGTAATGAAGCATGTACATACATTGTATATCATCCATTGGGGGTCTAAATAGCATGTATCATTTATTAGGTAATACATTCCATTGCATCGATTAAATGACACCTGTGTTAGAAAAGGTCACAATATTAACATTTGTATACTTTCTTCCATAGAACATGGTTCCATACGAATTGTTTCGCATGGAAGAGTAGTTGGCTTTATCACTTTTCTCAAGAAACAAGCTTTACCATGCATAAATGTTTTTAAAGTATCTAGGCAACCGCATGGGTGTTAGGAATGTGCTGAGTGGTCCAATTAAACAAGGTGCATGTGTACAGGTGTTAATCATACTGTACATGTACACAATGTATGTACCGTATACCTTAACCTTTAACCTTTAGTATGCCAGAAACAGTATTCACACTATAGACCTTTATGTAGGGGTTCCACTGTATCGTTAGACAAGCTCGAATGCAAAGTCAAACCAGAAGTTTGAAAATAGTTCTAAAATGCATGACGCTAGTGCAATGTGACGCAACGTTTACATTGGAATAGACAAGGATTCTATTCCAGCATCAACGTAACGTCGCGCCAGTCATTAGGCTTTAAAAAAAAAACAGGATGTAATGTTAAACATTAAACAAAAGTTACTTTAACATTGAATGTTGAGTTAAAGATTTGCTCATTAGTATTCATTGGCAATCATTTTCCATTCAGAATGTATTAAGTATGGAAGTGCGGGGACGGCGAATAGCCATAATTAATGAATTTTAGATGAATATCTAATGTATGCATTAAATAAGAACTCAGGCACTAGCTAATAAACTTGTGTTTTGGTCCATGACATTGTAAGTAAAATATTTTAGTTTCTTTTTATCATGCTATAATTCTATAGTTAGAGAGGAAGAAGAAAGTAAAGAGATTTGTGACTACTATTATGGGATACGAGAAGCAGGAAAACAATGTGATGAGAGAGAAACCAAATCTGTGTTAAATTTTTGTACTAGACTCTGCCATCCCCTCCTTCTAATGATGCAAGGGTCTGGTGCATCTTATGTGGTAGGCCCTATAATCTTAAGTGTTAGGGCAGGGGATATTGTCTGTACACTTGTTACCCGCCCACAAACGAATAATCCATCAGCCGCTTCGTCAAAGGGATGGGCTGGTTATGCAAGACTAACTCCCTCCCTTCAATTTCTTCTCCATCTTATTTCAAATGTCTCACTGTATTGATTATTCTGCATTGCTTGTTTTTTTGTTTTTGTTTCTTTGGTTTTCACACTTAATTCCGTTCGATTAAATAAATTAATAAAATTTATACAGTCACACGTGAGCACTGCAGTGTGATTGGTGCAACCCGCGCCGCCCGTCCTGCGCTCCGTTGTGCGCGGTATGGTCACAGGACGGGCCACGCCCATCTAGATTATTTCTATCCTCTTCCATCCACACAAGGCATGTTCGTTCACTTGATCACTTCGTTGAAATCGATTGGTTGAAGAGACGACTTGAGCGGTCACTGTGAAGAGGCGATTTCTTTCATTCCGGTTATAGTTTGAAGTCTTAATCTACCTCCTTAATTGTGTTCTTTCATAACTCACTGTGTAAGTGTGTATAGTCATTGCCTTACGTATGTTTATTGTTATAGTAATTTTGCTAAGTAATGCTAATGTTTTGTTTTGTTTGCTTGTTTGAGTATAGTATAACTTAGTACGTTTGTTGCTTGGTATTGTCGTTTAGGAGTCGTGTACATTTGCTTTAGATCGTTTGAGGTTTCGTCGCGGTCACTATTCAAGAGGATTTCTTTTATTTCCAGTCTTTTCGTAACTCACTGTGTATTATATAATCATTTTGCCTTATGCATGTTTGTTATTAGTAGTATGCTAAGTAGTGATAATTGTGTTGCCTACATTTTTTTTGTTTGTTTGGCTATAACCTATAACTTATAATTAATTAAGTACTGAGTGTCTATTCATAGTTTTTCAAAATTTAGCATGTGTTAGAGTTCCCTTCATTACTCATAATAATCCCGAGCCAATGAATTCGTCAATTCTTTTGATCAGAAAAATAAGTAACTCCAGGATAAATATCCTAGAATTTTTTTAAATTCCGGTTGAGTATAGGATTAAATAATCGTGCTGCCTTGAAGGCTGAAACAGTTGGCTTTAAATCCCCTTCAAACTTGTTGTAGTAGTACTGAAAACCAGGACGTACACAGCTTTCAGCATATTGTAGCCACTGTTCATGGAATTGAGGTGAATTAGGTTGTGATAACCTAGATATGACTGCTTTTGCATTTGGATAGTGCTTGACTTGGATTGACTGCTTCACAACTTCCAGTTTATCGTAACATTCCAATACCAGTGGACCATGTAATATGTTGCTTGAACAAAACTACATCAACTGTTATTGCCATCTCAATCATTAAAGCAGCCTTTTTTTGAGGATCATTGACGATGTGTAAAAGCTTGGTACGAGTTGCCTGTCCCAAGTCAGGATTACCTACTAAAAAAGGTATAATATCTCTGACATCAGCTGATTAATCACTTCCCAAAGAGACCACCACCTGGTTCGTGAAAATGAGGACATACTTCTTCCTGTTTGACACTTCCAAGCATACTTTGCTTTAGGGCTATGTGAAAATGGCGTAATCCAACTTGAAATAAACTCGCTCAGTATGGGGGTATGAAAGTGTTCCCCAACATGATTCAATGTATGGGAGAGACAGCCTACATCAAAAATTTTTGGGTAAATTATTTTAACAGTTGTCATAGCAACAGAGTTGGTAGATGCTCTATCATGCATTCTCCGACCATTTAACACGCTGCACAGGTGAGACAGTCTTAGGATTACTAGTCCGTGAGATAATTGCTTAGCTCCAAGTGGAGGTGGAGAAATCTTCTTTAGTTTACAAGCCAGTTCTGATGGCATTGCTGCAGTGGAGTGACTGGATTGAACTACCACCGCTGCTAGTGCTTGTTTCACATAGTACGTCTTCACTATCAGAAACCTCGCCATATATCTCTGTCAAGGTCTCTGTCGAACTAGAAGCGTTCGTGTCCATCTTCGAATTCCAATTATTAATAATAATAATTATTACATAATTTTGTAAAATCAATTAATTAATAAAAAAAGTTTGCCCATTTTGCTGGCATTATGCTTCATGCTTGCTCGTGCCCATTATGCTTGTATTTTGCCGGGCATAAAATCCACAGGCCTAGTGACCTTAGAGTTGTAACTTCCTGGCAAGGGCAACAAATACTGCTATTCGTTGCAAGTAGTTGCTGGGTTGACCACACCTTTCTTCTCCAATGTTTAGTTTTTAACCCTTTCATTACTAAATGATTAGCCACTCCCTTTTCTTCGCTGCAAGTGTTTTGTTTCACTGATCAATGCATGCAATGCTCTGCTGTGAGTAATGTTTGTCAGCAAATGATAACTGAGCTCAAGAAAGTTTTTTAGTAGAGCGCGAGTGATTTGCGCTTTTGTGCTAGTTATCCCTCGCTTAAGTGTAGTCATAGCGAGGGATACATTAGTTGACGGGTGTGTTAGTTAGCATTTTAATATAGCATTTCAAAGGTGAGCACAAAAGTTTCCTTGAGACGGCTAGTGTGAAGAGATCCTGTTCTTCACATTGTTAGCTAGTTGTCTATGCTGTCCGTCTTTTTGATGACAAGATAAGTTACAAAATGTCCTTTGGGTGTTCGATTTGATACTTGTAAGTTTGTAGGAATGCTTCAAGTGCTGTCCCTTGTAATAAAGCCTAATGGTAAAATTTTCCCCAGAAATTTTTTTACACGTACCTGAAGTTTTAGCTAAACAAAAATGGCGGCCGATTTTCACAAGTCTGTATCAGATGAGAGCTTAGACCTGACTGTGCTAAGTGCTGTCCCTTGTAATAAAGCCTAATGGTAAAATTTCCCGCAGAATTTTTTTTACATGTACCTGAAGTTTTAGCTAAAGGGCGGCCGATTTTCACAAGTCTGTATCAGATGAGAGCTTAGACCTGACTGTGCTGAGGTTAACATATTCAAATTGCTTTATCACAAGGTTGTAAGCAAATGTGGTTCAAGTTTTGCAATGTTGCTTGATTGACCATACCTTTTTTCTAAAGTGTTTCCACTCTTTCTTATTCAACTAATCAGCCACACCTTTCCAAACTGTTTTTTTTTGCTATATGATACTTTGTCTTTAAGTTGCTGCTTTATTGCCAGACTTTATTTATTGTAAGTATCCATGCTTGCGAGGGATATGAACTTGTTATCCCTCATGTGGGCAAACCTATAGCGAGGGATACGAGAGCCATACGACAGGAACCTATAGAAGTTTAGAAGTATAGTATCTGTTATCGGTCTGTTTGGTTGTGTGTTACAGAAAACTTCACAGTGAATGCAGAGCTGTCTTATAGCCATTGATTTTGTATGACGAAGCAATTTTAATAGCTGCTCTTGAGTTGACAGTGCAGTTACGGGTCTAAGCTCACACCAGGAAGCACAGGTAACTTAAGTCCTGGGTCACAGCATCAGTAGCTTCACAAGTGCTCATGAACAACTTTGCATTGGAAATAATCTCATTAATTATGCACGAATTAAATTTGCGGGAATTTGCGGGAATTCACGGTTATTGTACTGACATTAAATTGGCTGAAAGTACTTGGTCAACTTTGAGCAGATGTGCGGAGTTGTTATGCCCCCGAATGGGTGTAGCTATTTTGTCTATTGCCGATAAAGAAATCATCAGTTCTGGTCAAGAGCTCAGTGATCTTCATATAAACTTTGCCCAAGAAGTACTCAAGCAACAGGCGCCGTACAAGAAAAGCTTCAACTCAACCTTGTTTAGTGTCCTCAAAGCATGAAGTAATGCTGAAATTCATGTCCGTAGCAATCACTGGTGCGTAGTTAGCTCAATTATGTCTACTGAAGATGTATATGACTCTCTGTATGATTCGTTAGATTCAAGTACACTCGATACTCTCCAATGGTTATATGATCAAGACGATACCTGCTTTTATGTTGCCAAGCAGACTTCCAAACAAAATGGCACTAAAGACTGTGGTTTGTATGCAATTGCTACTGCTATATTGCTCACTAGAACATAAACTCAAGCGGGAGAAACAGATCTAACTGATGGTGTAGGCTCTCAAAACAACCACCATCATCAGATAAACTATTTACTCGAGTGTCTCGCGCTCACAGCCTGGTAGAACCGTGTATGTGTATGAAAGTATGGAGTGGAGTCATAAATCACCGGCAAAAGTGGTGTTCAGCAGAACTTAATGCAAGTGGTTGCGTGATATTTTATGATATTGTACACTGTATTTAGAGTACCAGCATACGTAATTGAGGGTAGGGGCGGGGCTTAATTAATGTCACAAAGAAATGAAACATTCAACGTACTTCTAATGTACTCTAATATTTTTAAAGCCTTATGTCATGTTACAGTCTACATAATCTTGGCGGATTTACCTAACCATTAATGAGCATATGATATATAGTCCATACGTTGATTGAGTCAAGCAATAATATGTATTGTTTAGGAAGCACTAGATAATACTGAGGCTTTACATTACTAATCTTCCTTCTAGAAGAAGCTATATTGTATGCTTGCTATGTTTTGTGAAGTGTGCATGTGGTGTTCATCATTGTTGTGCGTGCTTGACTGCGCAGGCTAACATCTGCTGTTGTGTAAGAAACTGTGTTGTCAAATGTGTAGAGGCTTTTCAGGTGGCACGTCTTTTGATTCGTGTTTCCCATCAAATGACCCCAGGTACGAAACTGCTGAATTGAATAATTGCTACCATGTTTCTTTTATAGGTCTTTCACAATCCTTTCCACTTCAGAAAGCGAGCTAGTGGTGTTTTTATCATTACAGTTCGCTCCTGTATTCTCTGTTGCTACCGTAGCCTTTTTCGAAGATGCACTGCTTCCATCTGGTACCGTTGGTGAATGAGATCTTTCACGATTAAGTTGTACTGCTTCTGTTGTAGTATCATAGACCCATAACATTATTTCTTTTTTAAGCAAATGTTCTTTGTACATGCCTTCTAAGTCTTGGTCAGTAGAAAGCCAGTGTTGACGACCCTTTGCACCATGGCCTGGCTCAATATACCCCAACTCGTTTGGTAATGTCATAAAAAGGTTTGGGAAACTCTTTTGTAACTCTTCCTTTAGGTTATCAAGGGATTTAAATTTGTTATCATGGCAAAACCTATGAACGTGATAATGAGATTTGCGTCAATAACCTTCACAGAATAATTAAGCGGGCTAGGTGAGGCGGGTTTGGTTTGCAAGTTCTGTAGCCCAGCCAACTTAATTAATAACTATGGAGAGGAAAATAAGTAATAGTCAAGATAATGACGGTAGATCTACTGATATAGCCTACTTGTGAAGCACTTTGGTCGTTCCCACCAATAATAACTGGGTTATACGCCATGTTTATACGCAACATGCTGCAGCTAGCTGGTGGGTGTGGTAACGGAACTGCTCATTAGGCGGAATTCCGGGACGGAAGAAGTATTTTTGTTCAAAGTGAGGTGAAATCTGCGGTACTCCCATTCACAAGCTCCTGCCTAAATACCTGAACCCCGCCTGCCATAACAACGGCATATCAAACAATATGTTATGTCCACCTTAGTGTTTGCCAGAAAGCCCCTCAATAATGGAGGAGGAGGCTTACAGATTTGTTCAGAAACACGGAAACCTCAAATTAGCAATGTCATTGATAGAGGGTCATATCTAATTGACGTTGGACCTCACTAACGCAATAGAAGCACTGAAACAAAGCAAGAAGATTTCTCCCAGGGTCAGGTTCCAGGTGATGAGAGACTTGTCTAAGTTATTTGCAACTCTGCAGCAGAACAATTAGGCTGTTGATACTCTGGCGACATCGAGTATTGTGAGACTATCAGAGGAATAGTGAAGAAACCACTGGATAATGATGAGATAGTCGGATGTAGTTTACTGACATTGGTGAAATGGTTGCAATCACATGCTCGGTTACTGGTGCTGACTGATTTTGATATGGGAGACATCATGTGTTTTTGATGCAGGAGGTTATCTGTTACAGAAACGGACTCGGGGAGTGGAAGTGAAGAAGTCATGGGAACTATTCGATTAGAAACCATGAATCTCAGTAATGCATGAATACAACAAACCCACAATAACTTATACACAGGTAACTTAAGTCCTTGAGACAGCTGCTAAAACATATTATCAGTAGTAGACAATGATGTTCAGTCAACCGTGCAGCTGAACAAATTGTTTTACAAGCCGCTGCGACGTTCATTGACGCATGTATTATTACAATACAATTCATACAGTCACGTGAGCTTTTTAATTGATAAACGTCATCATTCGTAGTTGTTTATTTGTAAGCAGTAATGGCGGAGAGTGCTTCTTCTTCGAGCTAAAGTCCGGTGATGTTTCACTATGATACTGGAAACGCCACCAGGTTAGAAAAGTGCCTTAAGGTGTAATCTAACTTCTATTAATCCCCCGTAAAGAAACTGTGCCTTTTCGCCGAATACTGGGCTTCTTTGTACCTCAAAATGGCGGCGGAAAACCCACAAATTGCTAATCTCTTCAAAACCTTACAGTGAATCGTTACGGGGGTTTTATACCATGGATACCTTGAGTGTAGACGTAGGTAATGCAGATTTGAGAGCTGTTGCATAACGGGAATATCACTAGTGCTGGGCGATAATACTACTATCACTATCACGATCAATAGTTACAAAATAGTAGCGATTTCGATAGTATCGCGACAGTAGCGCAGTTTTTTTTTATATACAAAGGATATTAATATAACTCAAATAAACAGTATAATAACACAGTATAAGGAGTTTTGATGTGTGTATATGTATATGCACTAACTTTATGAAAGGTTCTCGCATAAAAACACTAGTGTATTAACCGAAGATGGCTGTAGAACAGGCTCGTTTTTTGTTTACTACATTTCCAGCTGTGCTGAAAGCCCTTTCAGACGGTACAGAAGTGGCGGGAATCGACAATTGCTAAGTTCGATAGAAGGGGATATCGAAAGCTGTTGGTTTTCCACTGCACTAATGGGTTTTCCTGAGTAACAGGTTCAGAGGAATAGATGGAAACTTCAGCACAAGCTTTCTCATATCCAGTAGTAGTGTTGCGAGGTTCCTCTACATTGTCGGTTGAGATGGGATTTATGACATCATCTAGAATGTCAAATAATTGTTGTTCCCCTTTGGCTTTTTTTGTTGGAGGAGCTTCCTCAAGGTCATGCAACTGCTCATCATTGACAAGGTCAATGTAGTCTCATCTTGTATTGCTCTGGTAATTTCTTCTTTTTCAGTAAAAAGGCCAAAGACTTTAGCCGTTGATCAAGAAATGCAGCCTTCGACAGAAGTAGCAGCAAGTCACCTGTATATTGAGATCTCAGGTTAGCCATCATTTCTGACT
>JAYJLX010058082.1:0-10075 GCA_036873525.1 Chalinula nematifera | reverse complement strand
TATATATATCCGAATCGAACTGTGTGGTACATTATCAGTGATCGATGTGTACGTGTTGTATAGAAGGTCCACTCGGTTCACCCATACATCAGGACCATGATACTAATGCGGAACCTATCGAGGAATCTACACTCTATAAACAACCTAGTGATATATTTTTAGATCATTTTCCTGCAATATGTGACATTGTAACAGAAACAACTAAACTAGGCAACGATTTAGTTGGGGCTCGGCTGTTATCAACGTCTGCTCTAGACTCCATAACTACCAACACATCTCTGAGTCGCTATGATAGAGTTAGCAAATTCATGACAGCCATTCGTCACTCATTATCAGCTGATGATAATCCAAACACGCTCATTACATTAACTCATGTACTTAGGAAACAGAATAATGTAATGCTGGACCAAATCATTACCACAATGCTCTCGGAATTATGCGGTACGGTAATAACATTATCGTACATGTAATTATTAGCATAGTTATATGGTTATATAGGTCACAATAAAAGTGTTGAAGAAAGAAAAGACATTCATGGGAAAAGAAAGATGGATGGTAAAGTACAGTGTTTATTACTACCATACTGACTGGTCATTAGATTATTAAATTTATTTATTATTTATAATTATATATAGGAATAACCGATGGAGGTTAGTGATTGCTAATCATTCTGTGGGTATTTAAGCAACTCCATTAATCGTGTTGGTTGCTATTTTAAGGAGACAGTCTACAAAGTAAACGTAGATGTTCTCAGGATAGTGGTTCAGAGTCTAGTTCTGTGGAGAATGATCAGTGTGCCGATCAATTGGATTTCATGAATCCTGTGGGTATGTCCATAATGCCTGCAGTTTGTGTATTACTTATTGTCTACTTCTAAAGGAAGTCAAGTTGATACAAGTAAACAAAGCTCACTTAAGCTTAGTGGTAAGTTTGATTGGTTGAAGAGGCGTGGCTTATACTCTGCAGTAATTATGTTTATCTATTGTATTATAGTAAAAGATGTTGTAAAAGCGCTAGGTACATTTCCATCATGGTTTCACCTTGGGATACAACTGAATATACCATATTCTGATTTGAAGGCAATAGAGAGCAATTATCCACGTGATTGTAAGAGATGTCAAGATGAGATGATAGCATATTGGATAGATCAGTCTGTTGAAGGTTATACTGCCTCATGGAGTAGCCTGGTGAAGGCACTGAAGGCCATTAACCATAACGCTAAAGCTAAAGAAATAGCCAACACATTTCTCAACAATTAACAGCATATGTAACGCACATGCACTTGGTTTGTTTAATTTTATAATTATTATTCATTAATAATGTTTAAGCATGGAGTGCGTGGGCGGTGCATGGGCATAATTTGTACTTTAGATGAACAGCTAATGGGCCGTGTAAATCCTCAACTGCTAGTATGGTGTATTATTGATTTGGTATCTGTTCTCAGTTTGTTAATTATCTTAGGTATTTATATTGCTGTATTGGGTGTGAATAGTGAATGTTTGATATATAATGATTCTGTTATGCCATCACAAGTTTAGCAGCTATTATTTACACTAAAACAATAATAACATGATGGAATTCCATTTGATAAATATACAGTGCTAATACACTTAAACACTACTTTATGATAACCAATATTAAAAGAAAAATATGGAGCAGATCATGGTGTGGCGGGAGAAGTATAGTGCCTTGCTAAGCTGCCAAGTAGACCACCATGAGATACACGACATGGTCGAGGTATATCACTACTTACATTAGCATTCCTTTCTAAATACAAACACATAATGTCTTCTGTCAATTGGAAACATGGCTTTGTATTCTCCATCAAACAAGGCACTACATGGAATATATGAAATATATTACAATATATCACTGTATCCAGCGTAATTGCCACTATATATAGCTACATACCATCTTCATTGTCCACAATGGTTACGTGAATTGTACTAACTTCATTTGGTATTTGAGCATTAAACGTATACCGTTCAGAATAGTAATGATAGAAATCAGAAAAACCCAAGCCATGTTTATCATGATGGTGGTGATGGTAGTCATAGTCATCGTAATCAGTCATATCATCATCTTCATCAGTGAAATTGAATATCAAATCAAGTGGATTGTCAACCGATACATTACCAGCCTTGACCTGGTCTGATGTTTCAATAAGTAATGGATTAAAAGAGTATAGTTTGATATTAAACTGCTCATTCCCTTCAAATTCATTGTCGTCTTTAGTGTGAAAGTGAAAGCAGGTTTGGTTATAGTTTGGATATAAGGTATACACGCCCCCATAATGATAGAAATCTGGATAGTGATCAGTATGAGTGTACTGTAGGTCTGTTTCAACTATAAATTTAAAGCATAAATAAACTGTGATTATAACTTAGCTTTACTTACTGTCAGCTGTGTATTGCTTATCATTGAAGTATACATAAAAAGCTGTCGGTGTATCACGATTTGATAATTGATTTGGTGTCAAACAAATCAATGAATAATCACCTTCATCCACTCGAATATCAGTGGTGTTTGGTGTTAAGGTGAGCACTGTGAATGATAAGATATTACAATACTCAATCACTATACTTACTGCTAACCATCATTGTCTTCAATAGCTACCACTGATCTTGTTCTATTGTCGTAATTACTATTATAAAAATATACTGTATCCAGGTCATATTGAGCCCAATATATGTATAGACTTTCCAAGTCTTCTTCACCAGCATTAGTATCATCATATGTAGAGAAGTTGAAGCATTTCTTTATGTCTCCTGGCTCAAATATAAGATAACTGCTGGTATACTGGTAGTCTAAGTATAACGTAAACCACAAGATAATGATTACTGACAATACTGTCATTATACATGTAGTTCATGGCATCAAATATAGTAATACTATATACTTTGTTAGTTAATATACCATCTGATTCTGCTGTAGCATAGTCATTTGTTGAATCTGCCTCAAAGAATGTGCGAAAGCTATCATTTGTGGGACGGTTCAAGGTAGCGCAGATTTTTGCTGATTCTCCTTCCTTAAGTCGTACATATGTATCAGTATATAAGAATATAGCATCTTCAGTATGGTTATGGTCACTGGGATGGCTTATATCATCTGGTGGTCGTAGTGGTGTGTTCAAAGCACACGAACAATCATTATGATCCGCATCCACTGCTGCTACTCCAGGGATAATCACAAAATGAGAAATAATTGAGCAAAAAATTACTAATACCACCATCACCATAGCAAAGCTATATCATATGCACACAGTAATTTATGAGTCACTCAGTGATGATCAGTAAGGAACTGGACTAGACTATAATAGTTATAATAAACTTAAAATTTAAAATATTAAAGTTAATAAAGACTAACTATTGGCTATATAAAATGGCGACGACTGAAGTTATTCCAAGTTCCAGTCCAAAATCGTCGCATCCAGTGAGTTCAGCGAGTGAAACGGATGCAGATAATGATAAAAGTTCTAAACAAGACAATCAACATGTGAAATTAGATACAACCAAACCAGACGACGATCCCGTAATGCCGGCTACTACCAGTCAGATAGACGCTGATATGTTACAAATTGACTCCATTTTGAAGGCACTTAATTCGGGTACATTTGATCAGAGCAATATGATAGCCATTGATCAATTGACAGCTCAGAAACCATTAGTAAGTATAACTATATTTGTCCCAGCTACCTGCCTATTCCCACCTATTCCTTAACCGCCCTGCAATAGAATATTGTAGCGATACCACGTGGTTATATGGTCGGGGGAATGGATCTGGCTGATGAAATATCAAGTGATGATGATGAGGATGATAGCTCCTCAAGTGATGATTCTGAAGTCGATAGTGACACATGTGACACGCCCATTATCAGAGATAGGTTAGATTTGTATAATTGAACTAGTAAATGTGTATATAATTATTGTACATTATATTATTCTGTTGTTTTTATTAGCGATGAAACAAGTATTTCTTCAAAGGTTGAATCGAATGATAAAATACATCTGGCTATAGTAAGACATAACAACCCTTCCCCTTCCCCCCCCTTCCCATGATCCATTGTAATAAATAATTATGCATTAATTACATAGGGACAATCCCAATCAATACTTGCTACGGATGATAGTGTCCATTCATGATATTATATTTAGAGCAAAGCATATTGACAGCTAGCTATAGACTGGTTTTATACATTATAATTATAGTTATATATAATTGTTATAGTGGTATTTCAAATGATTCAAGTGTTTGTTATCAACTATTAGATTATTACTGACAAAACAAAACATATAATTATCCCTAAAATAATCTCAGCATTCTTTTTTTCTCATATATATAGTGTTTAATGTATTACGGCTTTTGTATTTTTTTTAAAACTTTTTTTTAAAATAAAAAAGAAGATAGTCAAACACTTCATTAACCGTTCTAATATTGTATTGTATGTACAAATCAAAGTGGGTGTGGCTAATAAAGCAAAAAAATTAATCATCACATGTTTCATTATAATTGTATCACTCTTGCCATTATTGCATCTAGATCTATTCTTAATTTGGGAGCACGGTGTATGTTTAGTCTGGTGTAACCGCCCACTTTTACTTGTAGAAAGTTTTCCTTAGTTAGCCACACCCCTATAGTAGCCACACCTCCAATAACACCTGTACCCACACGTACACTAGTCTGGTGTAACCACCCACTTTTACTTGCAGAAAGTGGTCTGGGGACACATGTATTCCAAAACGGTTCTGCTGGAATGTTAATTATAAGGTAACATGTTTATGCTTGATCACGTGCCTGAGGATATAATTAACATTCCACATGTACAATACTTATTGCATGTATGTACATGTGCATATACTTATTACATGTACATGTATTTCGTTAGCTGTAATTCTTTGAATGCTATGTTAATTTGATTTGTTTCTTTGCTAGTTTGATGGTTTGATTCGATGATGATGTGGTTGGGAGGTTCACCGATGAAGACGATTTCATTATGGAGATTGAATTCGATAAACAAAAAGGATACTTCGCCCTGTATGTATTATATTAGACCATCTTTTGACCACACCCACACCATGCCCCCATCCACCCCTCTCCTTTCTAATGATTTTTCTACTCAATTTCAAAAAAAATTTTTCTGATCCTTTGTTGATTATTTCATATGCTGTATTATTCGTTTTCTTGAAGCTGTGTCATTCATGTGTATATATCCTTTGTGTTGATCGTTCTCTCTAATATAAATAACTTGGAAGCAGTCTGACTATTGGCGTTTCCATCAATTATTAATGTTGTCTCATTTTCGGACATTTGTTTTATAAAGGTCTTTTTTATAATTACATACTTAATTGTATTTATTTATTTATTTTTTTTCATTTTTTATTGTTATAAATCAACTACATTATTATTATTATTCTATTTAATCAAATTTCATTATAATTAAATTGATCAATCGTTATTTCCAGAACAATGATTCATATTGTTTGTTTCACTATACGTGTTTTCGTTCTCCCTGGAAACTATATAGTTCGATCTCCCCTTATAAAACTATATCAATTAATAACAATTTTTAAATTGAAAAATAAACCAATTAATGATGATTCATATCGAATAGTTTAACGTTGAATTAACAAATTATTACTATAATTATAATTGTCCCGTTAAATCCAATCTTTGGGTTCCTTTGAGACCTTCACTAGTGCTTCTTCCAGTGATCCTGGTGTAGGAGCATGCATATATTCCCATGCACCGTGCTGTTAGAGGTAGTGACATCAGGATGCTCTCGAATCTAGCACCCGGTGTGCTAATCCTCTACGTATCGACCTCTTCTCAGCCTTTGCCATACCGTGTTCTGCTCTGTGTAAGGATCGTCTTTATGCTTCGTTACTAAAGGTATGTAAGATGGTATAACAGAGTGAGCACAGCTTTCTATGAACTTGAAGCATTCGTTTTTGGATGGCTGATTGAAATCATCAAAGAATATTCCACCCAGACCTCTATGTTCGCCGCAGTGCGTGACATTAAAGTAATCATCACACCATTTCTTGAACTTGGGGTAAAGGCTAGTGTCTCCGTTTGATTCACACGCGTCTTTCAGCGTTCTGTGAAAATGCATGGCGTCGTCTTCGTTGAGGTAATAGGGGGTCAGGTCCGTACCTCCGCCAAACCACTTTACCTGATCCATCGTTCACTTCAAAATAACGATAGTTGAAATGCATTGTAGGTACAAACGGATTCACAGGGTGGATCACACAGCTAACACCTAAAGCATAGAAGGCTACACTACCTTCCTCTGGGAGGTCCTTGCCTCGCGATCTCATCTGTGCTACTGCAGCAGGTGGGAGGGTACGGTCCGTGGACTACCGAGACATTTACACCTGCTTTTTCAAACACCTTCCCAGCTTGTATAACACAGCTAATCCCTCCTCTCGCACCCAGCGATCCACTCGGAAATCCATATTGGCTTCGAAGGATGCAAGCTGCTTGCAAAGGTCGTGTTGAACCTTCATGATCAGCTTCTCCATTCTCAGCCTCATTTCTAGCTGGTTTCCCTGTAACGCCTTATAACCTGATATAGGCTCAGCCATATATTCTCTATCCGCAGAGCCTTTCCAAAATGCCAAAGAGAAACATCTTCAAGCGATTTACTAAACTGCCGAATATGGAAAAGGCTTTTGTCTTGAATCCATTCCCTGATCTGAAAGTAATAAAGAATCCACCGTACGCTCTCGATCCATTGAAACACCTTCTTGAAGTTGTAGTAACGGCATTTCTTATCCCACCAGCCCCTCGACCAGCCCTGATCAAAATATAGCCGCCATGATGTTCAGCTTGCAGGAGCCACGCCCCGCCCACAATTTGCAAAAATTATTGCTAACAAAATTAAGGAAAACTATAAGGAGAACTATAAAAAAAGAAACATTTATATACAGCGCTGTGTTCTTAGTTAGTCAATCCTTAGCCCTTTATTTCAATCATCCTATACAATTATACATAATAATATAATATAAAATCATAATGAAACATTGAATGACTCAAATGACGCATATTGTGAAGCATGGACTACTCACCATTCATCGCTGTCAACCCCTTCAGCGTCTTCATTGTGCTGCGGTCCATCTTCATCGTCGTATACGCTCATTTTTACCGATCATCGCTGACACCAATTCCTCTTTCTTCTCTTTGTCACTCTTCTCATGTTTGTACTCCTGGTATTTCTTTGAAGTATTTGATTTTTGAGGGGCCTCGCTTACTACAACAAATACAAAGTTTACTAATGTAGTTATACATCTCTTTCGACTAACATAGCTTCATTCCTCGAGGGCAAAGATTGATACTCTTCTGTGATTTGTCGCTTCTGTTAAACCATTCCAGGGAACTGATTGAAGGAGTCCACCACTCCAACGTCGCAGGATACAAATCATCTTGAAAATACTCTTTCTAGTAATACAATATGATATATTTTTTCCATTGGTATGCCTCCTAATTATACCTTAATTCTTGGAATAGTGAATTTGAAAGGCTCAATACACGAGCTGCATAACCTCAAACCGTTCATCACCTCAACAGCCTTTATGTCACATTGCGTTTTAGGGAGGTATACCACGCCTTGATGGGGGGTTGGGCACTTGAACGGAGTGGCTGGGAACAGGTACGGGTCACTGAAGATATTGAATTCGACCGTTAAAATAACTGAATCACCCTAAATAAATAACAATACAATACAGTAATAAAATGAATGACGCAAGCACTTAGGCAAACTCCTAACCTTTCCCGTCATGTAAATGACGTTAATGTCAGGGTCGAGATGGCTGGATTATTGTCGAAGGCTACTGTACTGATACATTTGGTAATATCATCAGCTTTGAACAAGGAAACTATTCTGTTATGCGACTGATCGAACCCAGTGGTCAGCAAATAGTTGTTAGTCAACCATATGATACGCCCACCCCTACTATTCATTGGACCGGTGCCTTCCTACAAACAATAGTTGATAAATCATTAATTGATTGCACAGGTGGATATATATAACATACCCTGAGAGGACTACCACTAGAGGAATCACGAACATCAAACAGAGTGGGACTGAGTTAGTGTTGCGAAGTATCTTCCATTAGGACTCCAAGCCATCGATTGCATCTATACAAATTAATATAAATAATTATACATTAAGTAAACTCCGCCCACCTATAATAATAGTTCAAATTAGTTTCAAATACATCTATAAGTACATATAAAACATTTCGTTGAATTCTAAAATGAAAATTGTCCAACAGATTTTTAAAAACCATGGACTATAGCCTTGGGACTTTTGCCGATTTTCCGTAAATTTGGGTCCTCAATAGATCTCGATAAAACTGTAAGTACAACTTTATCAGGTCCTATAAGTCACGTTTAGAAACAAAAATCAGCCATAGGTACACACATAGATCAAACAAACACGGTAATAATTTTAATGATTTCTGCTTAATTAGAAATCCATACCTAGCAATATTTAAACAAAACTACACATATCAACGCAAATCAGTTTGAAATACATCTATAAGTACATATAAAACATTTTGTAGAATTCTAAAACAAAAATTGTCCGACAGATTTTAAAAAAACCATGAACACTAATCCAACCTAAAATAATGCTATAAGCAGTTCCCTCTAAAATAACTCATAAGATATTATTTCATGGAATTCTGCTTAATTAGAAAGCCATACATAACAACTTAAACAAATGTTTAAGTAAATATACACATATCTAGGCATTCAAATCAACTCAAATCAGTTCGAAATACATTTATAAGTACATATAAAACTTTTCGTTCAGTTCCAAATGATTAGGTTTTAACCGAATTTTTACAACCATGAACTATAATAGCCTTTGGTACTTTTACCAAATTTCGGTAGTCTTGGGTATCAAATAGATTTTGATAAAACTGCATACATAGGTTTATTAGGTCCTATAGGTAACACTTAAAAAGAAAAAAACTCCATAGGTACTCACATAGATCAAATACATAGGATATTATTTCATCGAATTCCGCTTAATTAGAAAGCCATACATAACAACTTAAACAAATGTTTAAGCAAATATACACATATCTAGGCATTCAAATCAACTCAAATCAGTTCGAAATAAATCTATAAGCATATATAAAACGTTTTGTTCAGTTCCAAAAGGATTCGGTTTTAACCGAATTTCTAAAACCATGGACTTTTTAAAACTTTGGTACTTTTACCGTATTTCGGTAGTCTTGGGTATCAAATAGATTTTGATAAAACTGCATACATAAGTTTATTAGGTCCTACAGGTAAGGTTTAAAAAGAAAAAAACTCCATAGGTATTCACAAAGATCAAATACATTTACTTCATGGAATTCCGCTTAATTAGAAAGCCATACATAACAACTTAAACAAATGTTTAAGCAAATCTACACATATCTAGGCACTCAAATCAATTCAAATCAGTTCCAAAATACATCTATAAGTACATATAAAAACGTATTGTTCAGTTCCAAAAGGATTAGGTTTCAACAGAATTTTTAAAACCATGGACTATATAGTCTTGGTACTATTACCAAATTTCGGTAGTCTTGGGTATCAAATAGATTTTGATAAAACTGCATACATAGGTTTATTAGGTCCTATAAACTCCATAGGTACTCACATAGATCAAAATACATAAGATATTATTTCATGGAATTCCGCTTAATAAGAAAGCCATACATAACAACTAAAACAAATGAAATCTACATATATCTAAGGCACTCAAATAAATTCAAATCAATTCGAAATACATCTATAAGTACATATAAAATGTTTCGTTCAGGTATAAGATTTATGCCATACTTTTATACGGTATTAAAAACTACATTTGTATAATCATCCAGATTCGGTATAATAATAATAATACACTATCAATTAATATGATCTATAATGGTTACAGGCTAATGTATCTATCTATAGTACCGGCTTCACACTTTACTAGGTACCATAAATTACAAGTACAGCGAATGAACATAGACCCCCACCCTAAACAAACAATCCACTCACCAGATTCCTTTTCTTCACTTCATTATAATTTCAT
>JAYJLX010058071.1:0-10077 GCA_036873525.1 Chalinula nematifera | reverse complement strand
CTGGAGTTATGATCAACTAAAGTGTAGCCATGTTTACGCCTGTAAAAGCCTGATCCAGGACTTAATCTACCTGTGTTTGGGACACTATATAAATTGTCCTTTATAGAGAGGATGTCCTTCTTGGAGGTTAAAATGCATTAGGCAAGTGTATTTGGGACACGTACAAGTGTCCTTTGTTGAGAGGTTTTTTATACTACGTCCCTTTCTCGGAGTGTCCACTATCGGAGGTTGTACTGTAGAGGGTTGTTACGCCAAGCAATTAATAACGGGAAGAGCAAACACTTCGCGAGGGCTAAAAAGCAATAATTAGCAATGGCAGGGTTGTGTTCTGTTGTCGATTGCTGAAGTAGAAACAGGGAAGGAAGCAAAAAGGAGCTTTTTAGATTCCCCGAGTAATAATAAGTCAAGTTGAAAAGCAAAATGAGACAGGTAGTTGTTCAGACGGTAGTTTTTCTGGGTTTTTAGCTTATTCCTCAAGTATGGGTATAGTTTTAATCCAGCCTATGTTGCTTTGCTTACATATCTTTGTCTAAAAGCTTTACTCAGGTCCTTCAAATGCTCAGATTTTTCTTCTAAATTCATCCTACACAACACGCACGTACAGTTCTGCCATATGGCAGTCAAAAGTGGCTCCACCAATGGTTAATTGCTTGGCATAACACAGTATTCATGAGTGGGGAATGGACAGTACGTGAGCTCATACACCAGTATAGCTCACGTAATTTTCCGTTCATGCATAATAATGAGTGTAGAATTTTAACCAGACTCTACAATACTACCTTTAGCTTATGGTACCGCCACTGAGGCCCTCGCTCCGTCAAACTGCTCATCATTCTTTAAGTATGAATGCCGGAGGATGGTGCACGGTCTCCAGGCTACCTGCTTTATGCATGGTTATTATAAAGCAAGTCATTACTCTGGTCATAAATATTGTTAAAAAGGTATGTGACACTGAATAATTCAAAGAAGATCTGTAGCTCACACATTTTGCGAACCACAAAGACGATATTTGGGCCGTCATATTGCTACATCATGTACTATACCTCACTGAATGGCCACATTTATGTATACATGCACATTTTATTTTATCAAAGGGCTGATTTTTTTACTCCAATCTAGGTTCAGTGAGAACTTGCCTTTACACATTTCAGTGAAACTGTATTACCTTAAAATTAAAGTGGTTTGTGTAAAGTGCAATAGCAAACAAGCTTTATTTATTGTTTTATACTGCGGTATAATTGTATATCTGTCGTTTATTGTAAGGAAGCTAGCAATACACTATATAACTATCATTCTTGGGTCAACACGTTTGTCAAACCTTACCAGCTATTCTATTAAATGGTCAGAAAATCAACACACATTGTGTGCCAGTAAAGATCCATCAACTGATAATGAACTCATTGTACTAATGCATATGCATGCTCTATATACGTATTTTATATACTAATACACTGCTCAAATATTTGTTGTTGTTTTTTTTATTTAATAGCAGCCCTGTAGTACCAGTGATAGTGACTGTAGTAGCAGTAATGGTGCTGATGATATAGGGCCAAGTGAATTTTTCACTAGTGACAAATGATTTGTATGTCCCATCTCCTCAATGTGTATTTACGCAAATATAGTCCAGTACCTTGCCCAGCTGTTGTAAGTATTGATTCAATTGCTAAATTTGTTGAAGACATTAATAGGGGGAGATCTTGTACTACACCTTCATGTACGGGGAAGCTTTTCCCTTATTCTATAAAAATGAAAGGTGTGGGAGGTACTTTCAGCATATCTTACCTATGTCAGGGGTGTGGTTTTCATCTTCCTCATTTTGAGGGTATAAATCAATCAATGCAGAACAACTGAGTAGGGGCATCGATAATTGTTGCATTTATTATTTCGGGATGTTTATTTCCTACATACTATAAAGTAATGAAGCTTGCCATAGGTATTGATGTATACAAATTTGGGTCTTATAATGGCATGTTAAAACGCCTCCATCCCATAACAAATGATATGCTTGCAGAAATGTGCTCAGATGCTAAAAATGACATGAAAGAGTCAGATGAAACAGAATTAGGCTTTTGGAAAAAAGCTGTGACCTGTGCCGATGGGGTTTGGCAAATGCGCGGTTTTCATGCCGCAATTTCAGTCTCTGCAACTACCATAATGGTGCTTTATTGTATTACAAGCACCTTTGCCAAAGAGGTTCTGACAAAGTTATTTATATCAAGGTACATCAAAATCTAATAAGGGATACACTGCGCGTGAAATAATACAGGTAGCAAAACAGGAAGGCATGAACATTGCTGCGCAGTGGCAAGATTCTGATGCATCGTCTGCCAAAAGCATAAAGGAATATTCTCCAGACTGTCAGGTAATGATTTGTGGGGAACATGCTGCTAAGAACCATCTTAAAAGCTTACAAACTTATGCAAAAATAAAAAATGTCCCTCTAATAAAGCATAGTGAAAAATTCCCAAACATTTCGACTGTTACCTGCCATTGTAAAAGCAATCATAGAATAGGTTGTGGTTGTTTGTCTAATGCTTTGAATACAGAAACAGGGACTCGCAGTCCCCAGTTGAGTTTGCTACAAAATTGAAATCCCTTTCAAAGCATGCACATGAGTGGGAGGAGAATGGTAAAAAGCAATGTTGTGTGTTCCATCCTCTACAAGAATGTAGTTGTAATAATTGTAAAAAAGGTGAAGCGCTCTCTAGTGGGAAAGATTATACCACTAAGTACAAACTCACATGCGAGTTTCACTCCTTAATGTACGAGATAGTGTGATAATCGTGCTTCCATGGCTGATAGCCTGATTCATCCGGTTTTCAAAATGAGGTCATTCCAACTGGCTGGAAGCGTCACATAGCGTCATGATTCATTTTAGGAGAAAGGACGTAGCGCTGCAAAGGCTTCATTATCAAGTTTCAACGAATCTTGCTTTGCTACAGTCAAACATGACGTACATATGGATTAAGAGAAGTAAAGAGTACCACTGGATACCGGACTTCCCTTGGGGTTGCCTTTGTATGAGGGAATGGAAGAAGCTTATGCTGAGTCCAGAGATAGACAAAGTAAAGGAAAGTAAGGTTAAGCGAAGAAGAAATAAAAAGCGAACAAAGGAATCTTTGATTGGTCCAAGAAACACGGTAATGATACATCAGGTTGTGGAAATGTACAAGATGAGAGTGACAAAAAAGGCGAGAAAAAAGCTGTGAAAATCAAAAAAAAAGTACCAAAAAAAAGAAAGTGATTGACACACCCGTTTAAGACACTCTAGTATTTTGCAGTAATGATGACCATAGTGAGCATGAGCATGATGATGATCAGTTCTTTGAAGATGACATTTATTATGACATCGAAGATGAGGCATTATGTATTTGTGGGGATAATATACATAGAGGACACAAACGTAACTGTCCCCAGAATCCGGCTCACCGTTGCAACACAGATAGAGTAGTAAGACAGAAAACATATTGCATATGTAAAGGTGAAGAAACTATTTCTATGGTATGCTGCGACAGAGAAGACTGTAGGATTGGTTGGTTTCATTATGGCTTCCTAAAGAGGAGTTCTGGTATTGTGACGAGTGCTTGGAGAAAATGACTTGGGTCAGTCTGGGTTCAAGTGTGCATACTATTGAATGTGATGGTAAAGATGAAGTCGAAATGACATCAGATAACAGTGTGGATGAGGATTCTTTCATCCCAGATGGAGAACAGCATTGCTGGAGTCATCAGGTTGTGATGGTTCCAACTGTGCTATTGGTTGGTATCACTTCAAGTATGTAGGTTTAAGCGGTGCTCAACAACCAAAAAATGGTACTGTAACACCTGTTTAGAAAATATGAAATCGTTAAAAGTCAAAACCATTAAAACTGAAGATGAAAGTGTTATCATAAACAAAGTAACAGAAGCTGAAATGGTTACCGTATCTGGACCACTACTGACTGATGAATGGATGTGCGCCTATATAAAAATGTGGTCAAAAGTTGAAACAACAAGACACTCACAGCGAATTAGGCGGTCCATCAAGTGCATCTCATTTGCGGGACAGGGGATGGTAATTCTTTATTTCGTGCCATATCCAAAGGTGTGAGTGGTACCGAGGCTAATCATCACGAAAAGCCATGGTGAACTTTATGACACATAAGTTGACACAGTGAAAACATTGACACGGTGAAAACATACATAAACAAAAATATAATGGATAAAAATGGCTGGGGGTCTGATAAGGAAATACATTTTATAGCTTGTAATTTGTTGTATTATAGTGAAGGTAAAGCTGAAAGAAGATGGGTAACATACCGCTCACTCTTTCACAACTCTAGTTGTATAGATAAAAGCTGTTTCAATATATGTATATTTCATAATGCTGATCATCATGATCATGTTGTTCCTAAGGTTGACTGAAAGGTCTATTTTTATGATGATGGACCATTTTCTTTTTCTGGTCATGTTTTGTGTTTTAATATGCAAGGATCCACAAATTGAGCTGGTTGGCTCCCCAGTTTCAATTGGTCCTTTGATTGTTCTGTTGTCTGTGTATACGAGTTATTTATTCATTCCAGACTTTTCTGGTGGGCCCCAAGTAACCATATGAACTGCCTTGGTCCGACAGTTCTGAAGTTACTGTGGGTTATTTATGTATGTCAGGACCACATCTGTCACACATCCCACTGGACATACTGAGAAACCATGATATAGCATTAATTTAAGCAAGTTTCCATACTGTACATGTACAAATTATTTGTTTAAATATTCTGCACATATAGATAAAGACATGTACTCGTAGATGTATACCCGTTTTATCCTGATAGCGTATGTGGAATTCATTATTCTGCCATATTGTATCGCTATACAGTATTACATTATGTATGTCTAATGCAGTGCACATACATGTACTGTGAGTGTTGATCTTCCTTTTTATTAGATATCAGACTTTGATCATGTTAATTTACTGTATACGTATAGCATGTATAAAGGGTTAAATTGTTTGTAATTTTCTTATTACATAGATTGTTCTGTATCACTGTGCTGTTTACCTGACACCCTATCATCAGAGCCTCTCTTATGCACCAGCACACTACCCTTTTCATCTATAATCATTTAACATATGTCAACCTCCCTTCAGCCAATATTTGAGGAACCATTTGTGTTCAGTGTTTAAACCCACTACAATGTCTTTTATAATCCTGAACTGTCAAAGGTGTATAACATGTTTGTTGTATCGTACACACATGAATGAAGGCTCTTTGCATGTACGTGTGACAATGTCATATGTTCAATATTGAGAAGTGTTCATATTGTATATTGGAACCAATTTATTCCTTTTCTCAGTAGCCTATATTATCTTCTTAATTACAGGGCTTTTGGGTACTACACTTTTATCATGTACATGTATTGTATACTGTAGATATTATCCATTATAAATTTGAAGAGTCAATAAAGAGGTGGTACTGTACATATATCTGTTGTACACAAGACTCTGTACGTTAGGATGTACTTTTTCAAACGCATGTAATTTCTTTCACTGAGTGGAAAAGTGCATATTGGAACCTTTCTTCCTGTTTTGCATCTATCATGCTGCGCTCTCCTGATTCTGATGATGAGGTTTTGAAATATTATTATACTGTACATTCAGTATTATTATTGGAGGCAAATAAAGGATTGCGTCCATACAAGTCAGTTAGACGGTGATTAAAAGTGTGTACAGGAATTATAAAATAATATTGTTATTCTCCCTATTAGATTTATCAACAGATTTGGTAATGTATCAATGACAGTATACCAGTTGTTTGAGTATTGGATATTGTAGCTGTAATCCTAAGGGTGGTGTGTCATTAAGACACAGGTGACTTAAGACATCGGTCAGGCTTTTACAGCCGCAAACATGGCTACACTTTAGTTGATCATAACTCCAGTATTTCAAGCCTATATAAGTTGCATGAAGTAGAACTAACCATTGCTAAAGACGCTAAACACTGAAACGCTGCAAAATTATAAAGACGAGCGAGAGAAGCTCGGTATTCAATGATACTTTCCAGAACTTTAGCGCAAAATCCGGTCGTTATGCTTCAGCTCTGGAATTTGTGTCTTAACTCTAGCTCTACATGCTATCAAATTTCAGGAACGATTCTCTGTAAGGTTTTGGAGAGATAAGCAATTCATGTACTTTTTTAACCCCTGTTGGGCGCTAAATACGCCGAGATTATAATTAGTTTCTTTCCTGAAATTTGATAGAAGTTAGACTATGCCTTAAGGAACTTTTCTAACCTGGTGGCGCCTCCAGTATCATACTGGAACACTACCGGACTTTAGCTCGAAGAAGAAGCACTCTCTGCCATTACTGCTCACAAATAAACAACTACGAAGATGACGTAAATTAATTGAAAAGGCTCATGTGACTGTATAAACGACTGTATAAACTGTATCCATGATTGTAATAATAGTGCGTCAATAAACGTCACAGCGGCTTGTAAATAATTTAGCTTGTATTTAGCTGCACGGTTGACTGGTCTACTACTGATAACAAGTATTAGCAGCTGTCTTAGCCTGACCCAGGACTTAAGTTACCTGTGGAGAGGCTGTAACTATAAAGCACAAATAGCATCAAAAGAGGGCAAGAGTTATATTGTACTATTTGAAAACTGTGGATTATTATTATTATTTTGTAAGAGAAGCTCCTTTTAATCCCTAATTGTCCAGGATGAAGCCCAAAACGTGTACAGTGGGGATGTGTCGACTTACCGTTAAATGATCTTTGTTATTTATTTTTTTTGTAGAATATTATTCAAATTTCTTCTTTTCCCTCTACTATAGGCTCCCCCCCATGGGTCCACCCCGGGGTGGTGTACGGCTTACAATAGTATGCTGGCCAACGGACCCGAAGACAAGGCACTGAGACAAGCAGGTACATATCCATACATGTACATAATATGGTAACATTATAGTACACTGTAAGGAGTTGTGTATGTTATCATTGTAGACTGGCAAACAGTTGATTTGTCTGGCATTAATATGGATACAAATCCTTTCAGTACGTAACGACAGTGTAACGTAATTACATGTACCAACACATTCACTTTCTACATGTACATGTTTATGCACTTACGTGTACGTACGTTAAACTTGCAGTTCACAAACATTATTCTTTAATTGCAGTGATCTTAACAACACTCTAAAGAGGCTCTACTAATGGCTTACGAAAATGACCAAGACACAATGTTTCTGTACACAAGACAAACATGTAATGCTGTAGTCAGAACTTCATAATGTATACTTGTACAAGTACATTATATGGTCTGTGGTACATGTACATATTATGTACATGTAGTTACATGTACATGTGTGTACTGTAAACATCCCTTTCTATCGTACGGTGTTTTCTGTTATGTAGATTGTACTACTTGAGGACATCAATAGCTAGCATACTCTGGTGAAGTCCTTTACCATTTGTTTGCAGCAAAGGGATCATCTAAGGTACTATACCAAAGACAAAGGTATACAATGATAAAATTTCCTGGATGCAACATTTGCTAAAATTTCATGTATAGTTGTTTGATGATTACTTCTGTGGCTAGCTGCTCCTCCACATAATCTCTCCTTTCATCACACTCCCGATACAGAACAGTAATCACTGCAGACACCTGATGCCAGTGCACTTCTATTGCATGACAATACACCCAGGTAAACAACACATGAGGTTAACTACACCCTGCACATTGTAAAACTGCATGTAGTTTGTTTTTGCATATAGACAGAAGTACAAGCATTATTTTCAACCTTACATGTATATAATATTAATTTATGATCTTGTATTTGTACATTATGCTGTTGTATGCTGGTGTATATTATGAAACTACAAAATATTTTAAAGCAATAATTTAAAATGCAAAAGTACATTATTCATGTTCTATGGTCCACACAATGGGAAGAATATCCTTTCTTATTAATGCACAAGTTTCTTTGATTATACAAATTTCAACCCCAAGTGTGCATTAATTAGAGTTTCCACAGCTCACCACAACAAAAATTAATATGCTTGTTTTAATTATCATTAGCTCATGAATTATTCTCTAATTCTTGTGACTATCAATGCCCAGTGATCGAGAGCCTTAACCACCATCACATGCACTACCCTTATTGGATACAACTCCCTGTGTACTTTACTCACTCGTAAACATTCTGATTAATTTAATAACAAACCTTCAGCCAGTGTACAGGGAACCACAATTAACCTGGCCTCAGCCGTGTATAGACTCGCCTCTAATAATCCAACCCACATTAACTATTGGAGGTACATGTAGATGTAAATATGTTTTTTTTTATATTGTACACACAAGTAGTGAAGACTCCTGCATGTGTTGTGTCAGTGTATTAATTATTTTAGTGTAACACTGAAAAAGTGTATATAGTGTGAAAGGCTGCATGTAATAGGGTATGCCCTATTACATGAAGCCTTTCACATTATCTCTCTAATTATAGGTATAATATTTTTAATAATATCTCTTCATTTTGGTACTCTATACTTCTGCATGGTGTGCTATACAAAAGACTCCTGCTGTAGGTCATTGTCATAATTTATATTTTCAAATGAAATGTGTATATTACATTGCAAGCTTTCTTCCTGTTCTATACAGCCTATTATGCTATATCCATTCTAATGAAAAGGCTTTTCTATATACGTACATGTACGTACAGTATGCACAGTATTGGAGTTGTAAAGGTTGCTTTCATCCAGGTTTTGTTACTGGGTAATTAATGTTGAAGTATGTACAGGAGTTGTAAATTAATATTTTTATGGTTTCTGTTTTCAACAAAATGATTTGGTAATGTATTAACAACTGCCAAGTAAGTAATACACCGTGTCATATTGTCATACCTGAACTATAACTAAAATGCAAAAGATGGCAAGTCACATTTTTTCCAAAAAATTTTCTGTGCGTTATTATTATTATTAGGAGAAGCTCCTCTCAATAGTCTTTGGATGGCAAGCCCAAGATATACCAAGTGTGGATATGTCATATAAGACTTACAAATGTACTAACCTCCATGCGTTTTTCTTTAATTCTTTATTCCCCTCTATTGTTGTTGATGTTGAATAATGTATAATTGTGGTGTAGTGCTTTAACTAAGTAACATGCAGATAGTTTTATTAGATGTTTCACCTAGCATATCATTTCTTGTACCTTTATTGTATATTCACTATTATAAGAGTGTTTTATTGTTTTCCTTTTTTCACACAGGCGGGATCTTGTTTTTTTTTAATATAATTATATACTATAGTACCAGTGGGGTATATATCACATCACTAGCTGCTTGCCTGGTAACTGATCATCATAGAATTGATCGTATAGAGTTAGAAGATTTGTATACTGCTGCTTGTGTATATAGTCATTGTACATGTAGCATTTCAGGCCACACCCATCAATCACACTAGCTTGTTGCTTCTAACTTCTAAAGCAGTATGTACATTGTGGATGTGTAGAGTATAGTAGAGAAGGGCTTTAGTAGTACATGCTACTCCCACTGTACGTACATGTAAGTAATACATATGTACACAGCAGTACATATTGTACATCCTACAGGTACATTGTATTATTTCTTGCCCTATATACACAGTTAAAGGTAATCCATAAGTGACCGTGTCTGCGAAAACCTGTTATCTGTCACAAAAATTGTTTTTCGAGTTAATTTATACCATTGGATAGAGCATAAAATTCTCTGTAAAATGAGCTACAATACAAAAGATTCTGACAAAGCACCTAGGAGAAACAAACGACAGCAAAAACGAAAACTGTTCGTGTTTTTTTTCACGATCGTGATCGACGGTCCGTCTTTACCGAGTTGCAACTTGGGGAATATGTAAAGGCTGGTTTACAATATGACATTGATTCAACGTAACGTTGGCGTCACCGTTTACGTATTGCAACGACAGCGTCTGCACTCGTTCACAAATTAGCGTTTGGAGCGGCGCGGTTGAATGCCAACAGCACATTTAACCATTAATAACTCACTGACACGCCCTACTCACGAAGCCACACCTCTTTACTACTGGAAGCATGGCTGACAATTCTACAGTTGA
>JAYJLX010058070.1:0-30307 GCA_036873525.1 Chalinula nematifera | reverse complement strand
TCGTTGATAGAAGACTGGAGGCAAGTGTAGCCGGGACACTCTGTTGAAGATAGTATTCTCCAACGCTCGTCTCAGTCATCTGGTCACTTCGTTCACAGTGGCTTCGTCTTCTCTTCCAATCTTAATTATCTTATTATTGATTTTTGTTCATGACGAAACGGAACGTAAAACACAACGTTTGGTAAACGATTGATATACGAAATTTTAGTGATACGATACGATTTCCACGATTCGTATCGTATGCGTTTATCGATCGTTTCACGAACGTTTCATGTACCGTTTCGTTGATAAAAACGTTAAGTTTTTTTTGACGACTACTGTATGTTGAGTAGTTGAAGAACTGTAGTGCTATATTTATAAACCCAAGTATGGGCAGAGGGTTATAGTAGTTGGTCTATGTGTGTGTGTGTTACCACGTAATCTTTGTGGATACTTGATGGTAGAACTTCACTGACACTCCATTGAATGTGCTTAATACCACGATTTAAAGGATTTTTGAAAAGATGGCCAAGGTTAAGAGGAAGATCTTTGAGTATTTTGATCGATAGTTTTGCTGGTCGCCATTTTTTTTTTCAGACTGCACCCCTTGAGCACATTTTGTAAAAATTGTTAGTCACGCCTGCTTACAATTGTTCATCATGGCCTCTGATGGCTTGATCGTATTTGGAGGACATTTATACTGGCCCTGGTAAAGCCCTAGAATTTCAAGAAATTGCTGCAAAGGCTTTAAACTTCTGCTAGACTATATTTACGAGTGATTGTGAGTCTTGTTAATGTGAAAATACTGTAGTTATAGTCTCAGTAATCAAACTTATGGTCTGCTTTACAAGTTTACTAATGCTTGTAAGTTTTGACTTACATACTGTAGTTCAGTTGGTTGTTTAAGGTTACAGTCTAGTGTTCGTTTAAATAGAAAAGAAAAATTTTCCCTCTAATGTTGAAGAATAGGAAAATGGTGAAGATAAGTACCGGCCGTAGTTTGCATCATTTTACTCACCGATAATTTAACTGCCTGGTGCAAAAGGATTATTTTCGAATTGTTTTGGCCAATATACAGGGCGACTCATCGAGTTTTTATGAATTGGCTTACGGCAAAAGTAGAAACGCTCGTACAGAAATTTGAGTGCCGCCATTTTTTGTCTTCAATCGACCAACATCGCAGGATTTGACAAGGTTCGTAATGTTTATTTGTCGATATCTCGATGAGTCGCCCTTGGTATAGCGCCGTTTCAAGTATTTGTCAATCGAAAAGTGGAAGAAATTCTTTCTTGGAAGAGAAATTTGATGCAAGAAATATTCAACGATGGGCTCACTGTAGCAGTCGTTTTTTTATGGTGCAGCTTGGTGCTAAAGATGGTTTTGTTGTTGCAGTAAGATAATCAGTCAGTAAAAGCCTGAACTTTGCTATTAATATTGTTATCTTTTGAACGCTACCTTTATTTCATGCAAATAATTGTTTATGAATAAATTAATGAATATTCATGAGCAAACGGTATACCGTAACCTTAAGTGTGCAGAATCTTTATTTCTAAATGAATCTATAGTGTTTGTTGTGTTTTACTCAGTGTGTGGTGCTGGATGTGTATATGCACGTGTGGTGGACAGGATTTACTGGTGTGTAAGAAATTGTGCGTTGTTGTCAAATCCCTTTTGTATCGGATCAATGTATATACATTCATGACCGCGAGGGTTCAACACTTTAGTGCTTTCATTTTAAAAAAACTGCAGCTATTTGTCAAATCTGGCCTTGGTGTTTTGTAAATTTGCTCACTGAAGTGGGTATGGTAAAGCCGAGAGTATTAGCAAGCCAAACTAGCTGTATTGCACAAAACCTCTTGAGCTTTGTGTTCCAAAAGAATTTAAAGATTGTTTGGCTTTTTGTTGTTTTGTAGATTATGCAGCCGTCCTTTTTAAGTTCTGCGTCGAGTGGTTTGAAGCCAGCACTGATCTCAAAAAATTCTTTGGTAGCAATTTCTGTTTTGTTAGTTAGACTTGTAATGTATCCTCTGATGTGTACTAGGATCAATTCTCCATCCATACTTTGAGTATAAACCTCTCTAGCCACAAAGCCTTCCGTGATTTACATGTACATACGATCTCTTGCGCCCTGCCTTATTGAAAAGTTGCAGAATTTTGCTCCTGTGACACACCCATCACACGCCTAATCACAGCTACTTCTATTTTCTTCATCGGTTTTTAGAAGAGCACACAGGGATCTGTCTATTGTATAGCAAAAAAAATAGCAAATGAAAATTTGAATCTAAAAAGTTGCTTTTATTTGCACATGTACATGTAGTATATGGCAACACAATATGTTTCCATAGAATCGTATTTTAAATGTACATATTAATACATTAAATATGCTTGTTATAAACCATTGGTAGCCCATAGAAACCTCCTGCTACACACTTAATTGCTATGGCTACCTTGGGTTTATAACTACACATGTACATATACGTGTATTTACATATACATGTACATGTACATCAGTACATGTACATGTACACGTAGTTATTATATTCAGACTGGGTATTGTAGTGCATACTTGTAGCACTGGAGGTTTGAGGTTTCAGTCCTATTCAGATTTTGCTTCTTTTTTTTTTTCAATCCCTTTTACTTTAATTACATAATATCTGCTGAAGATTGTTTTTTTTTTGTCCTGCAAAAATTGGTGCTCACTAAGTCCTCTTTAGTTTACCGAACCACAAAAATTAGTATTTATAAATAATAAATACCTTATACATGCTACATTGTTTACATATACGTACATGTATATGTACATGTACATGCATGTTTACTGAGTCTGAGATCACAATTACCTTGTGCATAATTATTGTTAAAAACACTCTTTTGTAAATGTTCATTTTGCGTGTTTATATTTTCATATGTACATGTACATTAGGTGTTGTTGAGCGTCCTATTAGAACATGTAGAATCAAGTCTCGTGGTGGTGTGGACGTATTGCGTGAGGTGAACAAGAAAGAATTCCTTCAAATGTTAGTGGAGGATATTTATAAAGAAACTAAAATTTTAAAAACTTTTCAACATGAGTCACTTGAACCAGGTACATTATAAACTTGTATGTTGATGTTTTTTATTATTTAAGTTATGCTACGATTATGTACATGTATATAGATATGCTGAGTCAGCATCATCTTGTCAGCCATGTTGATATATCATCAAGATCTACTTCATCTCATATTGGACCACCCAGTGTATTAACCCAATCTTCATCATCATCTGATGTTCCTTTGGTTAGCCCACCTTCTCACACAATACAGCTCTTGCCACCCGGTGTATTAACCCAACCTTCATCATCGTCACCTCATAACACAACACAGTTCATCAAAGAGCCAACTTTAGAGCAAGACGTGTCAACTAAATCCACTATTAAACAAAGTAAAATCATGCAAGCCTCAAGGAAACTCATTTCGTCTGGCTCTAAATCATCTCGTGACCTGTTTGACTTGGACTGGATTCATCTGGTGGATTCCGGGGGTCAACCACAATTTGCCGATATTCTTCCTTTCCTGTTTCAATCAGAAGAGGCGTTATATATTATAGTCATTAGACTGGACCAAGACCTGGATGAGAGGCACAGCAATTATTACTGTGCCAATGGAGAAACTTACCAGCTACCAGAAACATTAGAGTTAACCAATCGTCAATTGATTGAACGTGCCTGTCAAATAGCTGAAGCACAAAGTACCAAATCATCACAGAAACAAGTAATTGTTGTTGCTACTCGTCTGGACCTCATCACTAATCCTGAGGCTTGTGTTAAGAAACTAAATGAAGAATTGCTTAAATTGCAGAAGAAATATCCAAACGTTTTGTTGGCAAAAGATGTTACCACGGGTAACATCGTTTTCCCAGTCAATGCAATGGCGACTGGTTTTGAGCGCAAGATGTATACTGATGAGTTACAAAAGTGTCTCATAGCAATAGTGAAGAGGTCTATTAAACCAATTGAAGTTCCTTTAAGATGGTTCGTGTATGAGTTAGAGTTGGAAGAGGAGAGTCAATCGTCTCACGGTGTTTTGGAGAAGTCAAAATGTCTAAAGCTCGGGGCAGTTCTATCGATGAATCCTGAAGAAGTTGAGGAGTCATTGAGGTTTTTCAATAAGATAGCAATACACCTTTATCATCCCGATATTCACGACTTGGTCTTGACTAGAATGGACCCCCTTACAGAGCGTCTATCAGCATTGGTCAAGGCATCTTTCCTACCTCCCCAGTTTCATTCTACTAATAATTCTTCGAGACTAAAAAAATGTGGACTATTTGAAAGAAGTTACCTTCCAGTCGTGTTTGAGAATATCTCCGATGACCATTGTATATCGGACGATGCTTTCCTTAAAATCACCCAATGCCTGAATGTGATTGTGAGTGTTGGACTAGATGACTACTTCATCCCCAGTGCCTTATCTGTCAATACCAATCACAATATAACTGATCAACCTTACACTCCTTGTACGTTCAGTTGGGGTGATCGTATCATACCACCTGGTTTCTTCTTCTCTCTAATCGTTACCCTCCTTCATCTAGTGGACGAACGCTCCTTCAACTATTTCTACCTAGCAATGACAGAGAACATCTCTCAAAGTCGTGACAGGATAACGCTGTTTTCGAGTGCTTATGGAGGAGTGGTTACCTTCTTCAACCAACAGAAATACATATGGGTCCATTATACTGGAGGGAAGCCGGGTCTCACTGATTACATCAAGGTTCTCAAACTGATTGTGAAGGGTTTGTGTCTTGCTATAAGGAAGTTTAGTAAGATTCGTGAAGGTTACATAAAATTTCCATTTATTTCGTGCTTTTGTCCTGTTTGTGATGTCAATGGTTTCTTCCATCCTTGTTCGTTCAATTCCGACCGTGATTACTGTATTTGTCCCTCTGATCCCAGTAAGATGGCACCTATTCCTGAAGATATGAAGTTGATAATGGATTCACTACAAGATGTCATCAGTGAAGGTTAGTTGCCTTAATTGTACGCTTATTTGATAGTTAAATGAAGGAGAATATTAGTGCAATAACTACAGTGCATGAGTATACATGTAAATTCTTTTGATGTGACTGTACAATACAAATTAAATTACTAGATTACACTATACACATATATACCATACAATCACATTACTAAAAAGTATCAGTTACAATTTATATGACTTGACTTTAGAACTAACGGAATTCCTCTATAACATAAGCCTGAGTTTCTATAGTAGCCACAACGTCAGCAGGTTTCAGACGGTTGAAATCACCAATCAAGGTCCTCCAGGACACTTCAATATCCTGTTTTTCAAACCACTCGTTTAGGACTTCTTCTAACTTACGACTGGTAGACATGGTCTGGTCTCTACATATGATGTCGCGCTTATTCAAGGATACCATTAATTCTCTGGCAATATCATTGTATAGAGCTGTAACATCCCTCACGCAATCAAAGACTGCTTTACGAGACGGGATGCTGGGATAGAATTTCTTTGTAATGTACATGTAATAAACATTACGTATGTCACCATTATTGCCAATGTTAACATGTGCATAAAAGTGTTGAAAATGAAATTACTAGGATTTTTTGGTACTGGACCTGAACTAATGGGCCCATATTATGGGCTTTGGAGAATAATCAGTACGTGGTTGCATGCATGGGTTTGGCAGGGTTTATTTGCATTTTTAGAGAAAATGTCCTTAACTGCAATATGCATACATGTACATTAGGTAGAGCTTTTTGGGGGAAATAGCAAATAGTGGGTCAGTGGCAGAAGTCATTAGGTCCACACCATTAGTACGTGTAAGTAGGCCAAGATGCCTATTTAAGTACTCTTAGCAGCCATTGCTGATTGCCTCATTTGTACTGTGAACTGATCGTCGTGAAGCCCAACATGCATACACTATGGGCAACTTTGAGCAAATTTTGGGCAAAAAATTTTTAAAGTTTGAAAAAAATTCAACTTTGAGCAACTAAGTTGCTCACCACATTGAAGGAAATTCTTATTTAGCTGACATGGTAAGAAATTGTGTTGCTCAAAGTTGAATTTTTTTTTACTTTTGAAAATTGTTGTCCAAAAGTTGCTCGAAGTCACGGTTACCCATAATGTACATGTACTGTATTTTGGGCTTTAGAGTGTATGAACTTACATGTATATAGTGGGGCTAATCTAACGATGCTCAGTTGCAAATGAGGCCATCAGCAATGGCTGAGGAACTTATTCTATTGTGCATTATCAAGTTTAATTCACATGACGCAATAATGTATGACAAAGGCAAGCCTGCATGCACCTGTCACTAACTAACATACCTTATGGTGACTTGGGCCTTGTACCCTATGAAGCCATGCAGGGCCTACCAGCTAGCCTACCACTGCTAGCAGCCTAGCATTCTGTTCCCCCCCAATTTGGACTTTGCTTTACATGTAGGAAAAGATCTAAAACTTCCAATTTTTTTTTTTTTTGATCAATTGTGACAGTGCAAGAAAATTAAGAATCATTTGGCTTTGGTTTTATTAATAAAGTTTTTTTATCACTCAGTAAGTAACTAGACGAATGCATTGCTTTACTCTGGCAAATGCAATGAATTACTATTAGTAACATATATCTAATTCATATACTCTAGCAGCTGCTGACTCTGTTTCATTGCTGGGTATTGATGAGCACTGTAGTAGTCACATGATCTCTTCATCAGGTACATGTATATTAACTAGTATAGCTTATATCTTTAGTTTGTTAACACCTACATGTACATGTGTATCTTTAATTATTTTTTGATAGCTAATTAATGAGCTATAATTTCAATAATTTTTGTCACCTGCAGTAACTAAAAAAAATGGTGTATGTTTTGACCGGTGAAAGTTTGGGCCTGTACAATGTACACCTGCATGACTGTTGCTTTACTTTAATGTATTTTATTAGGTATATTAAAGAAACACATTGTCCAGTTAAAGTATGCCATTGGTGATCCAAATAACTTGGCAATGGATATGTGGTCTGGTGACCTGATCACTGACGAACTAATGGATGATGTCACCACCACCACAGGGTTGACCAATCAAGATAAACTCACCAAACTACTGAGGAACTTTTGGAAGACATTGTCAGTTGATAGTACTAGTACAGCAAAGAAAGGCTCACTATTGAAAATGTTCTGTGATATATTAAAGAACCAACGCACTGCAGCCCTCAACACTGTAATAGAAGAAATGGAAACTGAGCTAACTTCATTAGGTACAGTATAATGAACTTGCATGCCATGGTATACTATAATACAGTATTTATTGTATTTATATCTTCTTTTCTATTTTTTTTTTTTTTTTATTGATAGAATTGGTGACCACTGATGTGCCACAAGCTGCTAGTGGTAACAGCCGTAAGCGCACCACTAGTCAAATAGAATATGGTCAGTTTTTTTTAAAATCATCCATGTTCATTTTTTAATAATAATATTCTTTCATGATTCAATAGAAAGAGCAGGAGAAACTGATTTCAAGAAACATCCTGGTAATTCTATAGTAGTGTTTCATACACTTTCATACATACGTATGTACCTTGATGAGCGTCAGTAATTGTGGTATAGGGCTGGGATCCTCGGTAACTACTTGTATAATGTTTATCACATTATGCAGATGTTCTATCCCAGCGTCCATCTCTTGAAGCAGCCTTTGATTGCCTGAGGGATGTCACATTTCTCTACAATGATATTGCCAGAGAATTGAAGATATCCTTGAATGTACGTGACATCATACATAGAGACCAGACCATGTCTACCAGTCGTAAGTTAGAAGAAGTCCTGAGCAAGTGGTTTGAAGAACAGAGTATTGAAGTATCCTGGAGGACCCTGATTGATGTCTTCAACCGTCTGAAACGTGCTGACGTTGTGACTAATATAGAAACTTTAATTCAAAAAAGTTTCAGTTAGTTCTATCATTGTATCGTGGTGTATTTACATAACTAATGCTTGTTATTCCTATGTAGGAGAAACCGCAGCAGACCCAGAAACTGATTCCAGAAAGCTTGATTTAGGTAATAATACCTATGTGTAATCTGAAGCATAGTTTTCAAATTCACTCAAAATCTGTGACTGACTTTAGAAATCATAACAACAATGCCTGATAGTGAATTTGCGTAGTACAAACAGTTTGCATCAAAGAAATTGGCCCACATACAGTAATTACCAAATGCTCGAACAGTACTTTATTCAACTGCTACATGCTTAACAATTCAGCAGCTGTTACCATGTAGCACCAAATTTTCATCAGGCAATAGTTTTGTCAATTTCGTCAGGGTAGCTCTGCTAATAAAAAAATTTTCTGCCGAAAGTTTATTTCTAATTATAAGATTCGCATATTGTACATGTGCTTGTATGCTATTCATATTTTCCCTCAGAGTCTTCTATACAAACCTCTCTGATCCCCCCCATGTCATCCTCTCAAGACAAGGCTGCTGTTCAGTTGGAATTTTTTACATCCTTTAAAGGTATGCAATTAGTGCTGGTATATTTATATTTTAATAATTTTAAATCTATTAATCAATAATGAAATGAAAATATACAACAACAATGATAAAACAATTTAGTCCAAGAAATGAATACATATAAATAACAGAGGAAAGGAAGGTGTAGGCAAAAATAAAAATTTGAATTCAAGCAACGATACAGGAGCCCTCATGGAGGGCAAGGGTTGGGTTCAGGTTTGTTGAAACATTATAACGTGGGGGGGGGGGGGACTAGTCTCGCATAGCCAGCCCCTCCTACTCCTCACTGGGAGGGTCTGGTTGACCTAGCGTATCATTTTTGTTCTGGATTCGAACTCGATGTCTGCAATTAACGTCCATTTACGTTACTACACATAAGTGTATCATTTATCGATTCTATAACAATGGCTGGCTTACTGACCTTCAGAAACCAGTAGTTCTTTGCCGTCTACATTCAGGTCAGCTATTCTGCCTTACAGAAGCAGCATTAAAAAGGACGAGAGAATCGATCATACAGTAAGAGTGGCCATTTTTTTTCACGCGATTTCCTGTAGATTATTATAGATTCCGAAAGATTACAGGATCACCAACTTTTGGTGATCCAGAACGATGCGCTAGGTAGACCAGACCCTCCCCCCCCCCTTCCTGTGAGGAGTAGGAGGAGGGGCTGGCTATGCGAGACTGGGGGGAGGGGGGGCAGTAATGGAGACTGGATTGAATGCCAGTAATACTCCTTGTTTTAAACATTTAAGCCTCAGTGTCATTTTCAACAATTTACTGTGTTATAATGGTGTAATTATATACACATAGGTGATCTTCAGGCTCACATTATTGACCAACGATTATACACGGTATTTGGAGATAAAGAAGATCTTCTTGAGTGGGAGGACATGGGAATCAAAATACAAGTCCCAGCTGGTGTTGTTGCCCTTGGTGATAGCCTTCACATGGCTGTCATTCCTATCCTTCATGGTGATTTCATATTCCCTGATGGTCATGTCCCTGTCAGTGGTATTTATGCTATTGGTATATCTTGTGAGCTGCTCAAGCCATTGATCATTCACATGCAACACTGTGTGGAGCTGTCAAGCAGTGATGACCTCCAACGGTTGCTGTTTTGTAAAGCAGAACACAGCAACATTCAGCCACCGTATGAATTTTGGCCAGTTGAAGGAGGTGACTTTAGTATTGGACATCGTTATGGTGCTCTTCATTGCGAAAGTTTTACTTTAATAACCGTTTTGAAGAGATTTCAAGCATGGCTGACCGGGCAACCACACCCAGCACCCATTAAATACCGAGCACAAGTTTTTTATCGAAAAGAATCCGGGTATTGGCACTTTTATGTTTTCGTGATCAAAAGTGTAGACAGTATTATACAGGTAAGTTATGGTATGGTACATGTATATTACTTATGTTAGCTGAAATGAACTTCATTGTTTTACAGCTCTCATCAGTTTTATGCCTCCCAACTTAATTGTCCCATAAGCATATACAGTGTACATGGACTTAACATTGTTTATTTAGCAACAATGGTGTTTAGTAAAAAGAAACTTCACCTGACCTCCAAATTCTTTCAACTTTTTTGCTTCATATGAAAGCTCTCTTTAAAGCTAGATTCACGATTGAGCGCTCATGAATTGTAATGTTGATGCTGGAATAGAATCCTATTTTATTTACGTTATACTACATGTAAATGAGCATCTAGAGGTCAAATATTGCCCACACAATGTTGCTCACATAGTATTGTGAATCTAGTCAAGAATAATACATGTACATGTAGTTTATTTACAGAAGCCTAAAAATTATTTGAATAGGATTTCCTACATATACAATGTACATAGGGTCAGATGAGGCTGACATGAACTATAGTATAACCCAAATGCTACTACCGTGTTTCCTCAATTAGATGCCACCCTTCGAATAGTAGCCACATCAAAAGACTATTTTACCTATGTATTAATGTAACATAGTGGAAAGATTGTGGTTTAGAGGTAGAACTACCGCCTGTGAAGCTGGAGACCCGAGTTTGATACCCACGAGTGAATTTAACTTTTTTTTTCCCCTCAAAGTCAAAAAATCATTAAATTTTTGGGCAAAAATGAGCTGAAATTTTTAGTAGCCGCAGCTACATCAAGGATATACGGTTACATATATTTATAATACTATTTCTGTTTAATTTAGGGGTTTATTCAAAAGGAGATGTCAGGTTGTGATAGGGGAGGAATGGTGGAGCTTGATTTTGAAGAAGATAAGTTGGAATTTGTATTAAATGATGAATCTGCTAACTGCGAACATTGGGATGTGGTACCTGAGGAAGGTCAAAGCGAGGTATATATGCTTGAACAGGCTAAAATAACTAACTTAGTATCTTATACACTAACTAGATCGCAAAGAGCTCTGTCGATAGCTATGGCTGCTCCCAAGGTCCCCTTCCTTGGTTGACCTTTGCAGCATATCCGAAACCTGGATGTTCAGTTAGACTAGATCGAGTGATTACAATAAAGGGAGTAGAGGGGCTGTCTTTGCGTATTTTGCGACCGATCATTGGTAAGTTTATTTTATCACTGTATCTGGTTATTTTTTATGAATGGAAATTTTGAAAATGGCTTACTTTTCTCTAAAATGGAAATTTAGCTCCCCCTCTCCCACCCCAAAAACATTTCAACACAGCACTTGGTTAATCTTAAAGCCTTTTTCACACTACAGCACTTTCTAAAGCACGTCAAGGCACTTTAAGTACACAAGTGGATTGATGCACATTGATTGTGTTTACGCTAACAAAATTCATTATAAATAAATTATTAAACATTAAAAAGTGGGGCCAAGAAAATGACCTCAAGTACACTGCTGTTTTTTTGCACCTCTATAAGTGTTTGTTACAAAGGATTGGGACTTGAAACTTTCAGATTATGTTTTCACAGGGTTTTTACAGCTATTCTGTAAGTTTTAGATAAAAGAAAGAAGGTTGTGGGTCAAATCATAGATATATGATGAACAGGATTGGAAACAGATCACGTGAGCTGTATTCCTGTATGGTTAAAACAGTGAAACACTCCACATCTTGTGGAATTTAAGGAATTCTAATTAATTGTATTATAAATTATTTGAACAAAATGAACGCTCGAAGAGACCATCCATACTTGAACCATGGATATACCATCGCTAACTCTTATTCTAAATATATTTATTGAGAATATGATTTATTTATGCTGTTTTACACCATTAATGATGCAAAAAGGAAGTTATGTTTTGGGGGATTTCTCGAGTTAAAGTATGATTTGCTTGATGATTTGAAGATGTCTCCCTCTGATGCCTAACTAAAGGTACTATGGGCTTTGCTGAAATTATCTGAAAGTGCGTTAGCAACTTTCATAGTAGGAATGAGTCTGGGTTTTTTGGATTTTGGGGGTTTTTGACAGCTCCAAAACTACCTTAAGACAAGCTCTAATGCAAAATCTGACTTCAGAAAATTAAAGAGCTCCAAAAACTGGTCTAGAATGCATCTTTAAAACTTGCAAACCGTAACTTATCGCAGTTTCCCAAAGCCCTGAAAAACGCCTGATTTTTCTTTTTTTCTTCTTCCTTTTTCACGCACCTAGCAATTTTTTAGGGCACCAAAATTCTTATGGCATGCACATACCAAAACAAGTGCCAAAATCTGGGAGAGTGCCTTTTGATAGTCTTGTAGAAAAAAATAGTAGCCATAAACAAATTGCGGTATCCGAGAATCTTCAATCCGCCATTTAAAAAAAAAAAACGTGTATTACGCAAAGGGGTGTAGTTTCAATTAAAAGGCAATTAACGAATTTAAGTAATAGTTTAGAGACCTGAGCAAGGTTATTAAGTTGTTAAGTAACCCTCGAATTCAAAATAGTGCCCGAGCCGAATAAAAAAAAGCAAGAAAAAATGATCGAACACTAGTGTAAACTTACTGAAGTCGAGCGCTCGAGTCAAGCCATGGCATACTGGACGTTTCTGTTGACTAGTAGCTTCCTAAGCTGCCCCAAAAACAGTAGATATGTTTTGCTGTCGTTTAAACACATCCCTCTAAGACTATAGTTGTCACTGTATGGCCAACTCACTATCTTTCTTAAGTTTACCTCGAATTTTTGCTCAGTCTATACTCTTGCATTTCTCTTTTATGACTTCAAAACGCATCTACAACTCTCAACAGTTTCTTTTGGTTTCTTTTACAGTTATCAGTCTTTATACGTACACTTGTTCATTGGTTAATTATGTTATGTTTCCGAGGAATGGCTAGTATGTTTCCCATGGTTTCCCGTAAAAAAATTAGTGACCTGCACGGAGATTACTAATAACTTGAATATAAAAATCTGCGTGGTAACTGAATTGGCCAATCAGATTACAGCATTTGTGTATACATAAAACTAATTAATCAATTAATCAATTTTTTGTATAATAATAAGACCATTCATTCCAAAAAAAGTATGGGAAACAAGATAGATAGAAACTTTCTTCAAAAAAAAAATGCAAAGTAGGAATGAGGAAGCACAGGCCCCCAACAAAAGTAATGAAACAAGCAGGGCAGGTATGAGAGAGCAAGAAAAACGATAACATTGACTACTGTCCTACTGTGAATTGCAAATTTTTGCAATTAATGCACAGTATAGGATAGTAGTCAATGTTATTGTTTTTCTTGCTCCCTCATACCAGCCCCGTTTGTTTCATTACTTTTGTTGGTGGCCAGTGCTTCCTCATTCCTACTTTGCATTTTTTTTTAAGAAAATTTTTATCTATCTTTAGGCACATAGCTTATTGTATTTTCTATTGCATCGTGAGTCATTTGGGCTATAATGTTCTACGAAGCCGTCAGGACAGCAATTTCAGGTGCTGTGAACAGCGTTTTTTTTTGTCTCCCTCGTAGTCACTAGTGTCCTTTTGTATCAGATCGCTGCGCTGTTGTTCTGGTAGCTATGTCCTTCAAGTTTTGCATGAATCCACGTCAGTACTAATTTACGTTGAAGATTGAAGTCATCGACAGTGACAAGAGTTTGCCACTGGCAGCCATTTTCTATGGAGTAAACTTCATTAAAGTATTAATAAACGCTAATAAATTTACTTTTGCATTAGACATGGAGTGTTTCAGGAATTTATACTCGTTTCCAATCCTGTTCTGTATTTATTAATTTATGGTCAAATGGAACAGTGTATGCCCTGGAGGTCAAAGAAAATGGGTTACCTTGTTCTAGCGTGAGCTTTTTAATTGTCAAAAGGCATTCCAAAATTGTAAATATGGTGATTTTCTTCACGTCCAGACATTTATAATCCTTCTCTCATCGTAACAATAGCAAAAACAAAACATTTTAGCTCACAGAACACTTTGGTACACATCAATCTACCTCCAAAGGTGGATTGGTTTTGAATGCGCATCAAAACGCTTCATGTCTCAAGTGGTCTTGTGTGAATGCAAGTGCGCATCAAAGTTGATACTGCAGCTAATTATCTGAAATTTAATATTAAGGTGGAGTTGAAGGAGCTGCCACAATTCCAATTTTAGTGTAGACATTGTAAATTTACATGTACATGTATATGCTTTCTTTATAGAATTGATGGTGTCAAAAGCTGTTGTTGGTGATAAGCGCACCCTTAGTCAAAGAGAATCTGGTCAGTTGATTCAGTTATATGATGATTTACTTTTGAATGATTTAATTTTCAATTGGTTAATACTACGTGTATATAGTGGGAGGGATACAACAAGAAGAGCAAACTGATTCCAAGAAACTTTGTGCTGGTAATTTAAATACCTTACTGACAGAATATTAAGTGCTGTTCTCTTTTAAATGCATGTTTTTCTGTCAAGTGCCTACTTCTCTGTACTCCTTAACACAGGTTTTTATGCGTCTTTAGTATCACAAAGTGACCACACACTGTAATTTTTGTAGGTTTAATTAAGCACATTAATAATAAGCGCCCATCGCTTAATGTTCCGTCAGTAGGGGGGAAGTAGATACACTATTCATTGTATTTGTACACAACACCTATATGAGCGTGGGAAACAGCATTATAGTTGGGAATATGTGAGTGAGTTTAGAAGGAAAGCTATGTTGTAAACGTAAAAAACATGCATGCTGTGGTAGATACATATAGTATAAAGGAATTTGTTATCCCTTGCGCCAGCGAAGCTACATCTATACTAAGAGATACAGTAATGAGTTTGTTATCCTGAGCGTGGGCGAAGCCTATAGTGAGGGATATGTGAGTGAGTTCAAGCAGGAAGCCATACAATAGGAAGCTATAAAACTATAGAACTTACAAACAAACAGACCGACTACATATACTGTACTTCTATAATAGAAGTATAGTATATGTAGTAAATATAGTATATGTAGTCGGTCTGTTTGTTTGTGAGGTACAGAAAAATTTACTTTAGACGGTCGAAGTAGGTGTCTTAAGGCGGATTCACACTATAAACGTAACGTTTATGTAACATAAGTGAATACACGCGAAGAGTACAAATTGTTCACGTAATGTAAAAGTTGAATCAAATTCAACTTTGAACGTCACGTTAATGATTCATACGTACTCTTTCCATGTATTCGCTTACTTTACGTGAACATTACATGTATAATGTAAATCTGCCTTTAGGGTTCCTGGGCTTGAAGTTAGCCAAACAGTAAGTCTGTGATCTCTAATTTGCTATCGTTCTTCTCTCGTGTTCAGCCGTTTTTTTGGATCATGTGGTAAAATGTATTCGAAACCATCTTTGAGTTACTTTTATATAATCCCACTTTGTTTTTTTCATTTGTTAGTTGATCTGTAATCCAGAATTCATTTAACACCCTCTGGAGTACGCTAAATGGCTATCTTTACATATCTCTATTTTGCTTCCTGGTGTGAGCTTATAGACCTGTAACTTGCAGCTCCTCAGCCAGCTTTTTAACGTGTTATTTTCTTTTCGGCACCCAGCCCATGGCCCAGTTGACTCGTAAAATTATGAATACGATGGGTGACATGTGCTTGGTTGTAGGCTTCCCGTGCCATCCCTGGTGTAACCTCGAAAACAGGAGAAGGTCCCTGGGTTCATGTTTAGTCATATGTCTTCGTATATTTGCATCGTGTGACAAAAATGTAAATGCTCAGTGTTTTTTTTTATTATTCAATTGTTAAAACAACCATTCTTTGCATAAATCTGTATTGTGATTCCTGGTTTCTAATGCAAGTTTAAAGCTGTAACATTCACTGTGCGATAAGAATAGCAAAAGCAACAAAATAATGCTGCATTTCAAATTGTTTGTTTGTTTACTAAATTATGTTGCTCACTATGCTCAATTTGTGACTATGCTTTTCTTGTTAGTAGTACTATTTATATTTTTAACTCTTTCTTTGCTACTTTTCACTTCTGGGAGTAGAATGTACTATGCCTTGGAGCCTTGCCACTTCTAGTTCCTCTTGTAATGCGCAAGTACATGTAATTTGAGGCAATATTGAGCTTGATAAAATCTCGGTTTTTTAGTGCGCAAGGGATTTGCACTTTAGTCCTCTACTTTTTTGTGTCAGTAATGATGATTGATCCTTGTGATAGATTTTGACTGTTTCAAGATCTTCAATTTGTTACGGGATAAAGTAGTACATTGGGATAATATTGGACGTGAACTGGGGGTGAAGCTTGGTCATCGTGAAAGCCTCCAAAGAAATGTCCATTTTGATGACAGTGGTCGTTTGGAAAGGGTGATTAACATATGGCTGGAGTCAAGTCCATCGTTGGACCAATTCATTACTGCACTGAGGAATCTAGAGTATAATGATATACTTGCTCACATGGAGTATTAGTATTAACTGGACACGTTTCTCAGGTTATTACTGTTACATTGTTGACGCGGATTCTGTACTGCAGTATAGGTTTTTCGTACAAGATTTGTGACTGCCTCATGTACATGTATATCGTAATAATTTCCGTATACAGTACTTGGAACCATACTTTAATAATGCTTTATTTATTAGTTTACCTACCAACTGTTCTAAACTCTATAATCCTGAGCTTATTGGGTGAAGCCTAATAGCGAAAGATGCATGTACGAGAGTCAGTTCAAGTGGGAAGCAAAACTGCTAGTATAGTATAATAGAAATGTAAAGTCTATAGTACGTTGGTCTGTTTATTTATGTGTTAGCTTATTGTTCGGTGATGTTTTCTGTTGCCTTTAATTGGCTGAATAAATTAAAACTTTTGAGCATACACATGTACATGTAGTAGCTTTTAAGTTGCTCTTGTTGAAGTACATGTACATATACATGCACTGTACAACACACATTTTATTTCCCTGTTTTTTGGAATTTTTTAAACAAAATGCAACAACAATTATTGCTTATTGTAAGAAGTGTTCAAGATTAGGAGGGTGTGATTCAAATCCTTATTTGTACTTGCAAACTTGTACAGTAAATTTGGATCTACACATGTGCACTGTACATCCCAAGCCAAGTTTGTCACATACACTGTATTCTTGTGTAACCCAATACTGCTGTCTAATGCTAATTATATTTATTATTGTTTATCTATTCTTTCCTAGCTCTCTTTCCACTCTCTCTTCCTCCTGATTAGGTGTTGAAGGGTCCTCATCCAATGGTATAGTACATATAGTTCTGATCACTCCAGTATGTTAGCTCACATTGTTTATGGGACATGCAGTACGTGGATTTGTGCAATGTCTGCCTTTGCAGCTGGTCACTTGAGGCTCAGGAGTATGAATCACATAACTATAAATAATTAGGTATACATTGATTGATTCGAGATTAGTTATGTGATAAGCATGCATGCATATTAATTTTGTTTATTCGTGTATTGTATTGCTGTATTCTACATGTATGTTGTACAGTGCATGGAACCTCTGTTTAGTGGACACCTAGGGGACAAAGCATTTCGTCCAATAAATGGAGGTGTCCTTTACCTGTACAAAGGTTGTATTGTACAGGAGACTTTTATTTGGGGGAAATAATAGGTGTCCTTTATGCAGAGATGTCCTTTGCATGGAATGTCCATTAAGTCAGGTTCCACTGCATATAAGTTGTTTCAGCATTTTTTTTAATAGATACATGTTCGTATAATTTCTCACTCGAGTTATTTTTAGTCACTCAGCTGTTATATATACTCATTGTGTGGTTGGTAGTATTGCTCAGTTATTAATTTATGATTTGTTTGAATCAAAGGAATCAGAATTAAAAACATTTTAATATAGGGTGACGAAATCAATTAAATGGAATTTTTTTGTGTTTCATGTGAGGGAGGAGTCTTGCTGGACTCCCATGGAAGTGACCATATAAAATGTACACAGTGTGGCTATGAATTTTACTCCAGTTGTAGAGCACATTACCATAATGGCATTGTAAGTACACTTTGTAGCACTATACATACATGTATAACAATGACAATTATTGAAATATAGGAGTGTAAGGAGTACAAGACTTGTAAGTCTTAAGGCGGATTTACATTATAAACGTAGCGTTTACATAAGTTCACGTAACGTAAGCAAATACATGGAAAGAGTACGAATCGTTAACGTGACGTTCAAAGTTGAACTTGATTCAACTTTTACGTTACGTGAACGGTTCGTACTCTTCCCGTGTATTCACTTACGTTACGTAAACGTTACATTTATGATGTAAATCCGCCTTAAAGGACTTACATGCCCCACATCGCATCCTAAACTGTGCATACTGTATGCCAGTCTTTTCTATCAACAGACTTGAAGGATTTCTTATTCAAAACAATGCATTATTAACCCGAGCAGGGTTGTAGTAGTCAGTTTGTGTGTCTGCGTGTTATGTACTTCGTAATCTCTGAAGATACTGGATAATGGAACTTAGTTGACACTGTGTTGCAAAGAAAATATATTGAACTTGGAATTCTTTAAAATTTACATTTTAATTTGAGAGATGTATAAAATGAAGATCTGAAAAGATTGTATTGAGAGGACATTGTTGGCTGCCATCTTAATTGTAGGTTGGCTCTGTGACTTTGTGTGATTGAGTAATCTCCTGAAACAAGATGGTGCATGCTCACTGAGAAATGGCTAGACGCTAGTGATGATTGACTGTTATAATTTTGTATCCTGTGAAACTTGCAATGGTAAATGTGGAGATGCATTGTGTGAGTTATGAATGTCTTTATGGTAGCATAATTGAAATGTTGTTAATAATTAGTGGTATAGAATTGAATCCTGGTCCATGTAAAGTGTGTCCTAATTGTAAGAACTCGGTGCTTATGATTCCTAATTGCAAGGGTTCAGCACTTCAGTGCTTTCATTTAGTGGATGTAATGATCCTAATATAGAAGGTATACTACATGTACATGTATATATGACTACAATAGTTTAATAGTAGGAATTGTTTAATAGTAGGAATAATGCAGCCTTAGTTGAGTTATACAAATGACAGCTATAGACTTTAGGCAAGGCTCATAGAAATCCAATAATTTTGTGATGTACTGTAAGAAAATGTTTTAGTACTATTTTGTTAAGGTAAAATAATAATTTCTTCAAGAAGGTTGATATCATTCGGAAAAATGATTGAGCTTTAATTTTTTTAATATTATAGTTAAAATAAATTATTAAAGCTCAGTCATTTTTCCAAATTATATCATGTAGGTAAAATTTCAGCAATTTCTGGTATTGTGAACTCCATACTAAGATCTTTTATAAATATGCCAAAAAATTTTGAGGTTTATACATCGAATATTTTATCAACAAATTACCTAACTACACATGACAAGTACATGCACACACGAAAATTTTACCACAAAATTCGTCATATTTCCTTTTCCACGGAAATTTTGGGCCACGGAAATTTTCCGCTATACGGTAGTTAATTATTCCAATGTATACTGTATAACTTTCAGTTGCCAACAATATGTTTTTTGAAGGAATTTTTTTGTGTAATGCTATTTGAATTGTGTTTAAGTAATTCTAATTTATTCATTATTTAATTGCACACAAATGCACTTGTAGATCACCCTTCCAAACAGTGTGTTTAAGATGAGAACATTCAATGTGAGCGTGCTAAAAATGAATACTTTGGTCCGATATACAGGTTGCTAAAGAGGAACCTACTGTATATAAATTTAGCTCATTTACCAAAATAAACTACATGAAAATTTAAAATACTGGAATTTTTTTCCAGCTGAACATTTCCGGGATTACAGTATGCACCATAATCCTAATATTTTGTTAAAATGTCTTTTTTGCTTTGTATATAATAGGTTCCATTATAAAGAATATCTTATTGCAAGAAAGGAGGGTCGAGCTTAATTTTTAATATGGAAGGCGAGTCGAAAGAGGTATATCAGAGAGAGAGTCAGAACGACAAAAAGAAATATCTTAAGGAACTGGTTTTTTTAAAGGAATCTTTTTGAGATAGTGTACGTATATACAAGTACATGTATGTGATGAAATACTGTATATATAGTCTGTAACTTCTGTGATTTTATTAAGTGGTGTATACAGTGTGACTTGACTTGGATGTGTTGTGTTAAGTTATTTGACAGTATACATGTAATTTTACTTCGGAAAGACTGGATTTTATGTTATTACTTGCAGCATCAATGTCCATACGCGAGTGCATACATGTATCTACTGTATACATGTGTATTATTGTAAATTTGGCTAGCATAAGAGTATAGAGTTACTGTACATGTTATATTTTATAGGGTAGCATCTCTCCACTGTGTACTCTACATCCTCAGATGGCGATACATACAAGAGCATCACTATGGGTGCTAGTCATGAAGTAAAACAGAAATTTGTAACTGACAGTGGCCAGAAAAATGCACAGTGATATGAACTTCATTTCAAACATTAAACTACTTTTAATGATTTTCCTTTTATTTTCTTATCTTTATCCATTTTTATGCACTATACCAATTAATTTTCCAGACTTTTCTTAGTAATCAAATACATGTAGCTATATCTGTTGTGTGCAACATTATTTTGTATCAATCTTATAATGTGTAATTATTTTATTGTTGTTTGGGATGATGGATGCTACTTTCAGTGCTAATTATTAAGTGGGTGCTTGGTAGGCTCAAAATTCTAGTGTTAAAACTATACTTACACACTCTTGTTCCCAGACACACTGGCCCATACGCAACAAGCAAAAGGTAATTATGGGAACTGTGGTAACCTCACGAATAGATTTTGAGTATTTATAATAATATGGACCAACTTTAGACTGGAACTGAATAAAAATGCACAGCAGCTGTTATTGTACATACAAAAATAATAACTATAACTACAGTGACGCTTAATATTAATAACAATTAATAAATGTGTACATGTTACTACAGGAACCTTGGCATGAGACTATAAGACCACAAATGCCATATGCTTTGTGCGTACCACATTTCCCTAATCTGTTAAACAATGTACATGCTATTGTGCATGCCCTATCAATTGTTGTAATGAAGTGCAAAGTGTAAACGGGCTAAAAGGAATAATCTATTATTATATAAATTAATTTTTACCATTAAGTTTAAAAAAATGATTGTTGATCACTAAACTGACTTTCAAAACTGTGCAACTATATAAAAACAATAAAGACATCTCAAAAAAACTTATCTACTGCACAATTATGTTTAAAGTGAAGTTTCAGTTTGCTCTTTTGTAATATAATGTGCACCAGCTCCTTTTCGTTTTCCCACCTTATTTGAACAAAAACGAATATAATGTTTACTATTGCCAGTTTTGAAACAATTAACTAACATTTGGTAGCTCAAATAAAGTCGGTCTGACAGGAAATGCAAGTTGCCTTTCCATATTAGTAGCAACCCTTTTTTGTAATCTTTTAGCACCTTCAATTGCTGGCTACATTAGAAAACAGAACAACAAAATGTAATAAACAACAGGGGTTGATAAAAATGTGTGCTTGCTCACATATTAATTCCTTAAAAGTGATTATTTAATCTAATTAAAATTATAATACTGCTAATAATTTAAGCATTACACAACGTACAACCTTTAATAATGCATACAAGTGTAGGTGGAAGGTGTTCAGTATACGTTTATAGATTCAGAATGACCCTTTGGTTTTGATTGGCAAATAAATGGTGCTTATCGCTACTGTATGTGCTATTTGCTAACCCTGACTATAAAGCATCAAGGCTCTGATTACTATGTATTTGTATGCATAGAAAATGTTCAGATTAAGGACTGATTTCACCCTAGTTACAAGATATAGAAAAAAATTTTAGAAACTAGAATGAGGAATAACAGACCCCTGACAAAAACAGGGAAAGAAGTGGGGTTGATAAAAAACGGACAGTAAAAATAGACAACGTTTGCTGCTAAAGTTTTACAGCAGACTAATATTGCACCACCACGCCAACCCTATAACTGTTGTCTCTTTGTTGTTTTATAAGCGTCTGCATAGACCATGTATACTAGAGGTTTTTTTTAAATTATTAAATCAAAAATTTCTTTACGATGGTATAAAAGCACTTAAAAGCAGACTTGAATTGTTGTTTTATGCTCTCTTGCTATATTAATTACAATAATAATGTAATGCTACTATTATTATAGCCTCCTCCGGATGTACTTTGTGCCCTAGCTTGATTATTAATTTTAGTGCAGCACAAATAATACGAAACAAGGATTAAGCTAGGGTTTCCCAATCAAATGACTCCTCATTGTATAACACAATTACGTAATTTTAATTTTGCGTAAACTAAGCATGTACATGTAGTAGAAAATCAGTGTTTCCACGAATATTTAATTTTACATGTACAGAATACAAATCTTTGTGCATGTTCTGTTATGTACTTAACTACTTACAAGACTACTTAATTACAACAACTTTATTTTTGATATAATAACTTTTGATAACCCAAGAGGTGTAATAACAATTCCCGGTTTGATTGGTCAATTCATACTAGTCATGGTAGAATACTTGTGTACATGTTACTCACAGCTTTTTGCTCTGAAACTGCGTATTTGACTGCACTTATGAGAGAGGGGAACAGCCTTTCTGATGAGAAGCGTTTGAAGAAGCCATAACGATGTAACGAGTCACATACAGGTGTGTTAGGTGATGCAAGTAGAACTTGAATATTGATAGTGTCAAATTCAGTTACAATCTAACAAAACAATTCAACTATAAACATCATAATGAATCGTGATTCATTATTACCTTTTCCAGCATTGCCGATCCCATTGAGTCAACAAAACCAATAGGGGCACAATCAATGATAATAGTATGATACGAACACACACCTAATGTTGAATAAAATAAAAGCAGCATGTGTATACAATGTAATATTTCTTATAGTGGATCCTTTGAGGAAGGAACATAGTGAATAAACCTCTCAATAAAGGACATGCACTTATCAGTGCCCTCAATGACTTGTCTAATAGAAGCTGACCACTGAGCAAAGAGAGGACAACCTCAAAGACAAAGCACTTCAATTATATATAGGGCCACAAAGTGTCCTTTATTTTGGAGGTTCTATTGTGTAGAAGAAATAAACTAACTTTCAGAAGAATCATGATTATCTGGAGTACTAATCAGCTACAGTAAAAGGGAAGGTAATCAATAGAAACACCGATTAAAAGATTAAAAATACCCCGTTATCAGTGGAACCATCTCCTTCATTCTCAACTTCTTCAAGGACACCATTCTACAGAACAGTAACTGTAAGAATTGATAAATTGGGTACTACAACAAACAAACATCATTATTTGAGTTCTTTTTCCTGAGGAAGCACGATGTTTCGACTTTATCAAATACTTTCATTCCAATATTGCATTTAGTGTATAATGTGGATCTGAATACAGCACAGTTAGCGAAATATACTGGAGCATTAAACTGATAGATAAATATTCCTGGTAAAGAATGCACCTGGAAATGAAATATGATACATTTCGTGATGTTTAAATCCAATGAACAGAAAATTTAATTTTTAACATACAAAGCACTCTATTTAGGAAGACATACTTGTTCTACATTCCCTTGATCACAGTCCTTATTCGAATAGATCCAGGATTGTGTCTCTCCAAGACTGAATGAACACGGTCTGAAAAAAAAAACAAACCGTAAATTGGCCATTAATCAGTTGGTCTAATCCAGTACATGATAGTACCCAGCCTGCACTGTTTGCTTGTCAACAATATGTGTGCATTCAACAGGCTTAAAGCAAAAGTGTCCTTAAAGGTATTGCTATAACACTTATACTCCTCATACTATCCCTTTCCATCATCCTTTCACCAATTTTCGAGATAAAAACCAGTCCAACCACTGGCATCCTTTACCACTATTTTAATAATCAGAAACCTTCAGTATGTATAATTTTTAAGATGTGCGTATATCATGTATTCAACTTTTGATCTTATTGGTAAAAAAAAATGTGTGTACGACGGAAAGGAATGGTATGGATAAAACAGTGATTATATACCTTAAACTACGACGTTAACTCAACTAATTTTAGTGATTTTAGAAAATAAGTTAATAAAATAATGCTAATACTAAAAAAAAAAAATCAACCAGCTATCATATACACACAGTAATTTTAAAGATCAGAGAATAAAGAACAAACTTACAGAACAGTTTTTGCAATGATTGTGGCTATACTGAAAGTAATGCCAATGGCAAGACCGAAATCTAAACGAAGGATCAATGTAGCAGTGAAAACCACAAACCAGACGACCTACAATTCCATATAACAATTATCAATAAAATTAGTACATAATAACTAGTGTAATTAGTCCAACCATGTCTGGCCAATAAAGGTTATAATATCTCCTGACGTCCCTTATCTGAAACAGCAGTCCCTTCAGTGCCAGTACAACTACCACAGCAATAGCAGCCTTGTATTATTTCAGTGACAATACTTGAAATAAATGGTACAATTATGGGAATAGCATGTAACTTACATCGGGAAGACTACCAAAAAGTACACCAAGTAGCATGATGACAAACAAAACTAAAAACGATGAGAATATTCCAGCAAGCTACAAAACGAAAACATTGAATAATTTATTATTCACTTGTATATTTTTAATGCAATATTCTTTAGAAGTAGGAACGAAGAAGCACAGACTCGAATAAAACAAAAGCAAGGAAAAAAGCGAGGTTAATTGATATGAGAGAGCAAGAAATATGATAAAATTAACTATCATCAATCCTACAGTGTACCAGTGTTAATTGTGGAAACACAATACGATAATAGTCGCTAACAATCGTCTCACTGGTTTCCTCATGCTGAAACCTTTGTTTCCTCAACATTATTGTTATTATCATATTTTTAGCAGTTCTTTTATTAATAACTACAAAAAAACTATTATCAATAATAAAACCGCATCCAGCATAACAAAATGTATGTGTCTTGAAATATAAGACTGAACAGCACATTTTTTTTGTGTGCAATTTGTGCATGGTTACCATTTTTCTCCAAGACTATACAAAGGCATGACTCTGAATCGGGTGGGGGAGAGGGGGCTTGTTTTAGTATATGCTTCAAAAATTTAGATGTGTTGTTGAAAAAGTACAAGCAAAAAGACAAAACAAACGTGAGCATGATCGAGGTAATACTTAATAAGTCAAAAAGAAGCTTCTCGGCAAAGGTTCCATTTTTGAAGTAAAATTTTGCAATGAAGTTTGGTTTATACTAGTTTCAAAGGTGCCACAAACTTCCTATCCTGGCCACCACCCCCTCCCCCCTTTCCCCTCCCTCTACTCCCCAAAACTAAAAAAAACCACACTCATTTCAATTACGACAGTTGCTAATGCACTGCCAAATGCACATAGGTGCACGTAATCAAACTTTTACCAGTTAAAAAAATAACTCACACTAGCTTTCACACTGACCTGTGTATTTCCGCCCACCATGTCTTGAAGAACTGTTCTACTCAGTGCTCCAGCCGTTGGTATACTGCCAAAAAAAGATCCAATTAAATTCATTATGCCATACGCAAAAAGCTCCTGCGGTTAAAGGAAAAAATACCAATAAAGTTAATAAACTATATAACATGTAACCTCAAACCTGATTGGGATGGATTGAATAGTTGTTTTTTGTTGCCAGTAACTTCGCCTGAGCAATATTGATAGAAAAACCCACAATAGCTATTACAAATGCATCAGGTAGAAGATTAGCGATAAGATCAGCACGAGCAACAGTCACAGAATAACTACAATAAAAAAAGCAATAAAAGTACAATAAAAAATCAAGCCAGTAAATTACAGCAAGGTATCATGCAAAGCGAGTATATTTTATACAATAAATTTTACACAATAGAAATAAGATTTTTCAACTGAAATAAAATTTTTAAGCAGGCTAGTTAAAGAGTTAAGAAACCTTTCATATAACTAGAGTATACCTGGTGTATATTCGACACACTATAACCTGTTTAAATGTAGATGTTCCAGAATGTTTGTGATTTGTTGGAAAGCCTGCCTACCTGCATTTTTTTCGTGAATTGATGATCTACAGCTAGACATTGCCAGTCATATCAAAGTATACGTAATTATCTTGAACTAACTCTGAGCATATGCAGTTTGCTCAGCCATGCAGGATCACCTGTAATATGCTTGCAGTCTGCACAACTACAATAGTTAATCATAATAATGATTTGTAATTAGCATGCAATAGAAATAGAAACTGTCATATAAACTATCACATCATTGCAATTGTTTTTAATTCTGTACAAAATGTGACACAGGTTAAAGAAATTTGTACACAAAAAAAACATTGTTAACTTCAGAGGACATACCACTTTCCAGGAGGGATTCCACCATGATCATTGATAACTGGCAAATCAAATCTATCATTCAACATGGCGATGTAAGCAATGAAGGTAGTCAGTACCATCTAAAGAAAATAAACAGCTGAGATTACCTTCACTTTACTATTCAGTATTCCATTGTGCTTCATAGTAATACATGCATGCATGTATGTGCTACATGTATGACATTAAACTTTGTTTTGTGTTAAGCTAAAAAGGTATCAGTAATTCAACGAAGTGTGACAAATATATTGCATGTGCATATACCTTATCCTTACCACTATAAGCTGTCCGGGAATATAAATGGGCACTTTCTTAATTTTTTTCTTAATAAATCGATTTATCAGCTCCAATGTTATCAAAATAGCAAAACAAAAAATTGATGTTATAATGGCAGCTGGAACAAACCTTCCTTGCACAATTAGAGAGCAACATTTAATAAACCGCTACACAATTGAATATCATGATAACAATAACAACATAACTAAACACTTCAACATACTCTTGGAGTGACGAACCATCCACCGGAGACATTAGCATCTTGAAGGCCAAACATGAAAGCAATTTGAGTTACAACAATTGAAAACGCAGCTGCAGCTGTGTATCCACTGATGAGAGCATCAGAAAGAAAAATTGATACGAATCCTAGTTTCAAAAAGCTCATAATAGTCTGTAATAGCAATAAAAGAACATGAAGTTAATATAAATTAATATGTAAGACTAACATTATCATAAAGTAATAGTAAAGTCTGATAAGTCTGATCACTCTAATGTTGCATGCATTTTACTATATTTTACTATACATGCATTTTACTATAAACCAGTTAAAGCATGGTTCCTTGTACTATATGTATGTAATCAAACTCAGAGTGTGGTCTCAAATATAATAGAGTACTTGGCTTTGCCTTGTGCTGTGTCATCCACTTAACTAATCCTTTCTGTAATAATTTCAATATACAGTACTCAGAACCATGCTATTATATAAACCAACACAAATGAAGCATAGTGAGTGCAACCATATTTATTATTAACTAGTGTCAACAAATTGTGTATACAAATCTACGCAGCCCTACAAAATTACAGCCCTACAAATTGTACATAGAAATGATACAAATTTAGAATATTTTTACTCACTATCCTACATCATTTTATAACTAAACAAAGGAACACAATCTGTGAAGTTTATTACACTACATCCCTTCATCAGAGAGTCCACTACCAAAGGCTGTACTGTAAAACACTACAGTGTTCTGTAGTAACTATACTGTACATGTATAACATAATTATGTATTGTAATAGCCACTTTTACTTACCATTACAATACCGACAAGCAAACATAGTGTTATAGCAATATCAACCTTATACTGGTTACAGGAATCTATATAGCAGTCGCTACTACTATCATTCATATTGTCATTATCTGTAGAGTTATAGTTGCATGATTCATACTGATCGGTGAGACGATTAATAGCATCCGCTGTCATCAATGATACAATTGGAAAGGTACCTATATATGATAGTGAAAATTATGTCAAAGAAAGAAAAATTAGTTGATCATTTGCTCATTCATAGATGATTATTGTACAATAAGCACCAATCATTACATACTAAGTACAAATGTGTGTGGATGGTGTGCGTAGGCGTAATTAATGAATCTTAGATGAATATCTAATGAGCAAATTAATAATCCTTAAAAAAAAATACAATATGCCCTATATATCTGATTAGCAAAGGGAAATGGAAGCTTGGCCAAGTTTCACAACATGCTGAACACACAAACAGTTGGATCTTTCAACATGCAAACAGAGTTTCAACAATTAATAGGTGTATTATTAGATGTTATTAAAATTAATATTAATAATATAATGCATTGATTGAAGTACTCACACAGGCTTTTAATTATGTCTTTACTTACCAACAGACAAATGTTTTGATGTGCCGAATACACTATACAGTAAAACAGGGATGAAGGAAGAGTAGAGTCCAAACACAGGGGGCACTTGAGCTAGTAGTGCAAACCCAATACCTGCATAATACAGTATATGATAACGTTGTGTTACACAGGTTACATAAAAATGAAAGCATAAATATCATATACACTTCTTTACTTCAATAAATCAGTCTAGACAGTTATAATTCATTCATAATAATTACTAACCACTAATGCTTTTTTTTGCTTTTACAAATTTTTTTCATGATTTTAATTTTGTATAACTAAACATGCATTATAGAAAATATACACAAGGTCAAAAATGTTAATCGTTCAATTCTGTGAACTAACCATTGAGCGAAATTAGATATAATACAAATTTTCAAAACTTAATGTAAATGCATACAAAGGATGCATTTAATTATTTCGTTAAGAATGCAAAAACTTTTCCAGTCTTTTCATTATAGTATGACAAGCAAAAATAGTAAAGACTAGCTTCTCCACCCAGAAAATTCACTACTTCAAGTATCCCATTAAAAAATATACTCCAAACTGCATTTAATTATAGAGCATGATAGCATATTAAAACCATGTTCACATTGTACAACCTTTTGACAGCAATTAGACATGTCTGGTCCGCCTTACGGCTGCCATGTGATAGTGTTGTGTAGCCAGACCCACCCTAATGGTCTGGTCAACTGAACACAGTAGGTTTCGCTGCATTTCCGGGTAGTGCAAAGATCAACTATCCATACACAAACATATGAACCCTTCTTAGTATTATACCCGGAATTTAATTATTAAAGAACAAATCCAATACACTCCTCAGTGGAGAAGGGCCTTTCCCATTACACACAAGCTAATGTGGGTCAGGCTGTGAGAGACTATAACTATTGACCTATGCCCTTCCCCCTTATTCCTAGTCTCGCAAAAGGGAAGGGTTGGTCAATTTGGCAATAACGAATTGTTCAAGTGCTTTCCACAGATAACCGGGGAAAGCACTTAAAACGTTACTAACCATAAAAGAAACATGGCCATTACTATCACTAAACTGCCCTAGCTTGATACTGCAAAAAGGTGAGTAATTTAAATGAAGTATAAAACAATGTCTCTTCGCTTTCATGTGTATAGTTCTCTGTTACAAACAACAAATGGTATCAGCCATTTTTTAGTTCTTTGTGTGTGTGACACCATCAACCACTGCCACTTATCTAGCCACATCCCAGAACAACTCGATATGGCCAAATTGAACAGACCCTTCCCATCATGCAGTAGAGGGTGGGTCAGTCTGACTCTGCGACACTACCCTACCCCATCCTGCCCCGCCAGATGGCTACAATCGTACAACGCAAGCACAGTAACTGACCTTGTGGAATGTGAGTGATCCCAATAGTGAGTCCAGCCACAATATCCCCAATAAGGTACTTAGGTACATAGTAGAATAGCCAATGTATAATAGGTACGTGAACTTGCCAGAATTTTATCCATTCTTTCACAGTAACTGGCGGCTTTAATGCTTCATAAATCGGAAGGGGGATGGATTTTCGTACAAATTTTTGCATACGGTTACCGTCGTAACTTTCAGAAAGTTCTCTGTAAACTGGTTCTCCACTCTTCGGTGAAACCTCCGCGTTTGATCCTTCTTCAGTATCAGCCATTCCTTTCCTGTTGTAAATACGCCCTCCTTCCAGAACGACGTCATTAGAACGAGCCACGCCTAGTCAATGTAGATATATCTACTGCTGCACTGCTGTACTATACTGTGACTGCACTGCTCCATCAGTTTGTAAACTAGTAACTTGAAGACACTATAAAACAAGGTAGACCTAGTATCAAATTTATTTCGGATCTCTCGTGTTATTCTTTTAAATTTAGGACCACTAGATGCCTAGACTCTAGATTAGGTCTAGATCACACCTCTGAAAAAAAAAAAATGGAACTCCCCCAACCCACATCCGGAAGACAAAAAAGTAGAGAGCCCTTGAACTACAGAAGGAGGCCTGGATCGAGCGGATGATTATTTGTTCCAGTAATAGAAAGGACATAACTTGGTAATAATAATACTGTAATGTACCATAGGAAATAAGAATAATAAGTATTATATTATTATTTAAGGTAGTACCCAGTGCCGTGGGCGGTTACAGGCTCCATTCACCATTTTAATGAATAGGCATGCATGATACATT
>JAYJLX010058059.1:0-10079 GCA_036873525.1 Chalinula nematifera | reverse complement strand
TACTTGACACTGTACATGTAAAATGTCCTCACTATTGGTAGCTGTTGCATCATGATTACTGGATTGTCCAGTCTTTATACACACGTATGTAGACAGATTAACTCTCATTATCCTGTTCCTGAAGATATAGTACTACTCCATCTCATCACTAAATGAAAGAGAGTATACTATAACTAGTTGTACCTGAACAAATACACATAATCATAACATCGCAAATCATGCAAGGTTAACAAGAGGATGCATGTACATGTATAGACCTCTCTACATGTAGTGTACGTGCAGTACGGCCTAACCATACTTTAAAGGTCTAAATCAGGCTGGAGAATGACACAGTGACTTCTGCTCCCTCTCTTGTATTCAGGATAGCAGCAAACCTATTCAAAGGCATGTATTACATTTTTCACTGTACAAAAAAATTGTAAAATAATAATCAAAAAGAAAGACACAAAAAAGCAGTTGAATTGGTTACTACCAATCAGCGATACATGTATAAACATACGCATCCTATGAAATTACCTTGGAAACGAAAGCACTAAAGTGCTGAAACCTCGTGGTTATATGCATGTACATTGTATATTCACTTCATTCAAAACAAATGTAATTTGATAACATAGCTTTTTTCACACAAGGAAAGGCATACGCATTCTTCATAGTCAGGTACATACACACCCATACAACAAGCACTTTACAATAACACAGAACATATAAATATTTCAATAATGATTCTTCACACTTATAACAACCAAATGGACTATAAGTAAAACTTACAAGCATGTAGTACATTTGTAGAGCAGCTAGACCACCAAATTTTACATGCAGCCTAACTTGACACATAGTGTAATAGTCTTGTCTCAGTATTGTTAAACTCCAGTTTGCTTCCAATCACTAGAAAATACTCCAGCAGATGAGGAAGTTGGTCCTTCAAAGAAAAAATTACGACTAGGGCCAAACTTCAAACACAGCCATCCAAGCAGGTATCCAATCAAGAGTCATGATCAAAAATAAAATTGAAGTGGGCCTGACTGACAAATTGCAAAACAAGCTCAAGGGGCGCGGTCTAAAAAAAAGGTGACCACCATAAATATTAATCAAAAATACTCGACGATCTTCGTCTTAATCTTTGCCGTGTTTTCAAAAATCCTTTACATCTTGGAATTATTGACATCAAGCGCCTTCAATGGAGTGTCGATGAAGTTCTACCATCAAGTATCCACAGAAGTTGTGTGGTAGTACACACACACACACACACAAACCTACTACTATAACCCTCTGCCCAAGCTCGAGTTAATTAGATTGCTGCGTGACCATCTATCCCCTTTATGGCTAGAAAAGAATCACCCATTGAACAGCCTATACATGTTTGTGTATCGGTACTAGATAAATCAAATTTATTCATTTATACAGCAAATGCTCTTATTTTCATAAACACATCATTGAGGCAATCTTTCTCCTCTTCATTTCCATCTACCATGCAAAAATACAATCAAAGTACTATTATATATGATAGATTTGAAATTAAATTAATCTTTATCTAAATTGTCATCACATACTGTGTAATTACATTTTAATGATTGGTATGACTGTGTACCTATAAACCATCTGTGTATACTATTAATAAAGGTTAATGATTATACTGTGTGTAAACAGCTGGCTATTTTACACATGTCGATAAATTATGATGTGTGGAAACAATACATTTAGTACACTTACCTCCCACAGAGTCTGGACCAATTTCCCAGTATCACCAGACAGTACGTGAGGGATTCTAGAGGAGAGCCGTTTTAATAGGACTCTATTATCATGCCCTCGGAGGGATGTCCAATCATAAGTACCCTTGCCATTCTTTGAAAGCCATACCTGGATTAACAAATTGGGTATGCTCCCTTTATATTACTATATTGTACAATTATATTTATTGCAGTTACCGCGAAACTGATTCCACAAGACTTGATGGTGGTCACCAGTGTATCCATATTATTGGTGGAATTGTTTCTTTGCCTCCCTTGTTACCGGTCATCTCTATCTAATTTCTCCATCACCCAAACCAAACTCCTCAGCAGTACATCGGTGATACGAAGCATTAGGTGTAGTTCATCAATTACAATGCTTTCAATAGGGATGGTCATCAGTGGTGGGAACTTGGAGCCCCTCTTATTATCCCATGAGCCGAGGTCAATACTCATAGACTGTTGAGTTCTTTTTCGAAAGCTTCTATCAACTATACATCTAAACAAATCAAACATGAAAGTATTAAGTACATTGTTATACAATGACATGTACCTATCATTCTTGTGCACATAGCAGTATACGTAAGCGTAATTTGAATAGCTTAATTTAATCCCACTATTGTCAACAGAAACTATAAAGTGATAACATTATACAGAGATATAATTATTTTACATGCATATTACATAATTATGTACCTCAGTTGTAGTAACCAAGATATATATTCAGCTCTATTCTCCCTATCTCATCAGTTTCAAGATCTCTGTATAATAATATACATAATAATTATAAAGCATGCACAATAAGGCTTTTAATTAACCATCCGTTATCAAATCATTGATTTCATTCCATACAGGGGCCAATTCATTCCTCATAGTTTCGTAATCTTACATCGTGTGTACTCCTGACAGAGTAAGTGCTTAAAACAGGTCATTCAATCAAACTTGTTTTAATTTTGTATGTTACCTTTACTTGAGAGTCTCTCCTGTAGTGCCAGTCGATTGTAAATGATAACGTCCGATTCATTGGAGCCCCGTCACCACTTATTTTAACCTCCACAGGAGAAGCGGTAACCTACATGCATGTGATGTCATCTCATTAACTTAATATTTTTACAAAAAATGATTGTGCGAATGATATTTCATTTACAAAATGTTTTATATACCTCATATAATATAGCGAATATAAGAGTTTCCTTCACAGATCGATATGTACTTTCATACAGGAAAGGAAGCGTCTTTACCTTATTTTCGGAAAGGAGGAGTTTCCATGCTGCCTTTGCCTTGTAGAATCTTGGGAGGGTCGGTACGATCATTGACAGCTCGTGGTAACATTCATCGGAAACATTGAACCTTTCTAGAAGGTAAATGATTCAATAAATGAGGTTTTGGCTATGGTTATCAGGTGACTGGGGTGATAATGGCTGTTGAGAGGACCATGGTAATAACTGTAATGATGGTGATGGTATAACGATGATGATGGTGATAATACTGGATATGATAACACTATCCTCTCTTCTGTTGTTTTAACCTATGATCAGATAAATTAACTAGAGTAAAGTTAAACTTGACAATTTTCTCACTGACCTTGAATTTTATTTCCTCTAATTCTAAATTATACGTGTTGGTAAAGAAGAGCACCATTTTGCGGTACCTTTTAGTCTTGCCACCTACAGTGCGATTATATATGCAAGTGGAGTCGTAATTATGATTAGTATATACCTGTCGACTTTTCTGCTGCCTTTGTACCTCATTGATGGGTTTATCGTTATTGTACATAGTCTCTCTCGAGTACATCATCACCACCTCTCGTAGTTCCTTGATTTCATCTCTTTAGTATTGTTTAGGTATATGTATATATAAAAATTAGTAATGTAATTTTTTCACACCTCTTTTAGCTGTTGTTGTAATAGGTGATCCTTTTTCAATTCCTGTTTCACTTGGTTTAGCTCAGCCTGGGGATGTACCACCTCGTTCTTCATTACCATTAGTAAAGAGTTCTTTTCTACTTTGTTTATTTATCTTATTCCTTTTATCCTCACTTTTTATCCCTCTGTTATCATATTTGCAGTCCTCCTCACTAGTGTCCGTAGACGCATATGTTAGTTCTCAGAAGTGATCTGCTCTAGCAAAGGGCATATCAGGCATGTCGTTGAGTTTCTCCACGAGGTTGCATACCTGGTCTGCATGCAGTGTATTAGAAATGCTGATACAGCATTGAGAATGGTACTGGACTCAATTCCTATGGACATGCCTACTTTCTCTCAAGCTAGCTCACTACACTAGTAGCCAGAAGCAATGCTTAGCAACCCTTCTGTTGTGTGCTCTTGGATCTGGAGTCATAAGCCTTTCTTAATTGGAGTAATAAACCTTCCTGGCTCCGCCACTGAAATGAAATGAAGTAGACTATCTAACCACGTGTACGTTACATCATACACGTGATTGTGGGCGTGCTTAAAATTTTTAATAAGAGAAAAAAAAAATCATTTTTATAGTCTAGATCTAGATCTATCTGTGTCTAGATTATGTGCTGACTGCTCTCAAAATCTCACTGCTTTGACCTTGTCGACTGTATTGCCGTTCATCTGTGACGAGTATGCGTCATGGCTTTCCCCTTGAAAATAAGAGTGCTATTTACTTTTCTTCAAGTGATATGGACGACTTTTGCTTGTATCAAGTTGATTATTACAGTAGCAAGGCATCCTTTAACTGCTTTCAAGAAAACGTTTAGAACTGGTACGTAGCTACATTAACATTAGTCTTGCAGGTTTTATCTCCACTTATTTTCTATACATGTGTGATGTGTTTATGCTGTAGTTTAGTCTAATATACTATAGTGCAGTGGGTGGAGCAAGCAGTCTATGATTCCTATGAGCTGTTTGTAAACTGAGACTACAGATGCCAAGTTGTTTGTAATGAAAAAAAAATTATTGTTCCTAAATCTCCATTATTAGATCTATATATTATACTGTAGCATACGCAATTTTAATTAGCTTCTACAAAACCCTAGCCCTACCTCTATCTTTTAAGATTACGTCATCAAGTATTAGTTACCGTTGTGATTCAGGAAATTTTCACCTGTACGTGTTACTACAAGAAGCAATGTTTTAAAGAGTATGCACTTTTGTGAAGATTAAATTTGTTCAACTTTAACAATGTGTATTTTACTCTTCCTGTTGACGTAGCCAGTGTGAATGACCTTTAATTTTTAAAAGGACACTTTGAGACCCTTTATAAACTGAAGTGCTCTGTCCTTTATAGAGAGGTTGTCCTTTGGGAGGTCAAAATCTTTTAGATTTGGGTGTCCTGAGTGTCCTTTGTTGAGAGGTTTCACTTTCTCGGAGTATCCACTATCAGGGGTTGTACTATATCTATCCAGGGTTATGGCTATGTTTATCAGCTTTGGTAAGCACCTCTCAATCGATTTTACTTGACAAATAACCACCTCTTCAATCATGCTACATGCCTATCTTGTTACTATATATGCTGTATAGCATTTCTTTTTGACCTCTCTCAAAGAAGCTACCAGCTGACCAAATTTGTATTGGGCGAAATGTACACATGCAATAGGAAAAAGACAAAAAAGCTTTCTGTACTAATAGTGGGTTCTTTTTTCTTAAAAGCTTCGTAGCATCCAAATTACCCATAAAGCTTTTGATTAGTATGCTTTTATAGTTGATATCAATCCCATTTTTCCATTTTTTTTCCGCAACAGTATGACAATGTCCAATAAATGTCTGGATAAAGTAACTATAACCTTTATTCCATTTATGGTACAAGATAAGTGTAATTTTTTATTCCGTATTTCATTATTTTCAGTATTACAGAACATGTACAATTACAATGCACACTTACATGTACATGTATCTCTGATATTTTAATATACAGTTCCACCAAAGATCCTACAGGATTCTTCCTATGGTACCCATGAATATATAACTGTCAATGGTATAAAGTTCCATTATGTTACTGCTGGTGACAAGGCTAAACCATTCATGTTACTGCTCCATGGATTCCCTGAGGTACGTCAATGAAATTCAATAACCCACTATTCCTAGAGTAGAAGCATTATGTATGATTGATATTTTCATTTTAGTTTTGGTTGTCATGGCGTTATCAACTGAAAGAACTGCAAAAAAGCTTCCATGTTGTGGCTATTGATATGAGGTATAATATTATAACAATATCACATATTCTTGTATAATGATGGATGTGTTCTGTATAATATTACAGAGGTTATGGTGAAACAGAGAAACCGACCGGAGTTCACTACTACACCATGTCAATACTCAAACAGGATATTGTTGAACTGGTTCGTCATTAACAATTACCATTTAATGTACCAATTGCTGTTGGCAGTATATGTTATACCACCATAGTAGATCATGATATACCTCATTTTTTACATTCTATATTAACTATTGACACAAGAGCAGTGGGATATAGAAACAAGTACAGTCCCATTTCTGTCACTTACCTATATTAATTAAATGAGTAAGGGAGGAACTGGGAATGAGGCTTACGATTATAATCAGTGTGTAATGTTAAACAGTTCCACGCTACGTGTGAAATACCATTTTTAAGTACATATGTTGGGAGTTGAGTATGCGCTTCATCAGTATTCATTAATTACACCAACAACACTCCCCAGACATACTTACCCACCCCCTTACTCACTCACCCACCCACCCACTCACTATGTATTACGAATGGAAATTACTGCAATAATTACTAATCATCAAGCCCTCAGGTCAATGCAAAAGGACTGTGATGCAAACTTTTGTGCATTTTACTCTGGTGTAATGCTACGAATATGTGTAACACGTACTTAATGCTTCTGAATCAGCTAAATTAGTTGTATACTCGCTTCAGTATTTGGTTGGTGATAATATCATGATTATGTAAATGTAGTAATAGTACATGTACAATTATAGTGACTATTTCTAATAGTACATGTACAATGTTTATATAGTGACTATTTTCTGGCTATAATAATCAAAGTACTCAATCCCATTGGCTGTCCAGGCTGTAGACTTTACCTCAGTCTTCTGTTTCATTAATATTTTATTGATTTCTTTTTTAACAGATAAAAGAGTTGGGTGGAGGCAGGAAGTGTACTCTTGTTGCTCATGATTGGGGTGGTGTTATTGCTTGGTTAGCATAATTAAATTGGTGAATATATTAAAATGATTATTGTTACTTGCTGCTGTAGGAATGTTGTTCAGAATTATCCGGAAATAATTGAACGATTCATTGTTCTTAACTGTCCTCACCAAGTGTAAGCTATCATGTTTTCTACATTTTACTCGTAAATGTATTTCAATATAAAATTAAGGCCTTACAAAAGAGCTCTTACCAAAGGATGGGAACAATTGAATAGATCGTGGGTGAGTGAGTTCGGGTGGGTGTATTGGTGGGTCGGTGAGTGAGTAGGTGGGTGGGTGAGTAAGTGGGTGGGTGAGTGAGTAAGGGGGGTGGGTAAGTGGGCGAGTGAGGGGGTGTAAGTAGGCGGTTGAGTGTGTGGGTGGGTAAGAGGGTAAGTGTGTGAGTCATGGGTGTATTGGTGGGTGGGTGAGAGAGTTGGTGGGTGGGTGAGGGCATAGATAATAGAGTAGTAAAATAGGGATTAAAACTCTTTTTTGTATGAGGCAATTGTCACATGCATTTAAATAGCAAATTGAAGTTGTCACTTGTGTACCGCACTCTCGTATCTTTACGTATATAAGAACAGGAGACACTTTTTGCTACATACGTAAACAATGGACGCCCACGAAAGAAGTGACAACTTCCAGTCACGAGAGTTTCTTATCCCTATTTTAATACTCTATTATTTATGGTGTGGACGGATGAGGGTGAGTGGTGGGTGTATTGGTGGATGAGGGTGTGATGGATGGGTGGGTGGGTAGGGAAGTGCTAGTATTATAGCTGCTATTAATTCTTTTTTTTTTAGTACATGTTCTTTTTTCAAACTGCAAGATTACCGGAACTAATTTTATCAATGAGAGACTTGCGCATATTCAATGCTATGTATCGAGGGAAAAAAGCGGTTCGTTTTCCTGTAATGCATTCTCATTGGCCCCTGAATTATATACTTCTTGCTAATCTAATAATATAGGGACTCAGGAACTTACAGAATTTCTCCGATGATATTATGGAAGCATTTAAGTATACTTTTGGTCAAAAGGGTGCTCTGACTCCAATCATTAACTATCATCGTAATATGTTCAATACCGAACCCCAGAGGGGGTCTAAAGAAAAAATTTCTACTCCAACATTGTTAATATGGGTTAGCAATTAGCTTTCATAGTAATACATGTAATGTGTATTAGATTTTGTTCTATTACCATTATGATTAGAATTTAAAGCATCTGTTAGCTGCACTGAATATACTGATATAAATTGTTTTACCTCAAATTGTGTTTTATTTAGTGGCTTTATTATATCGTACCAAACAAAAATTAATGCACTAATAAATTTTCTGGCCATGTACATGCTATAATGTATTTTTCCTCTATGTTCTATAGGGTGAAGATGATGCATTCCTATGCTCATCAATGGTTGATGACCATAAACGTATTTGTGAAAACCTCACTATTCAGTAAGACAAGCTCTAAGAGCGAAATATACATGTATGAAAATAGATGCGATTTACCAGCTATCCACTTATATACTGTGTTAATTGTTTAATTCGTGTGCATATACAATTTTTATAGTGTACTTGTGTGCCACATTGTCATAATTGAATTAAATATAGTGGAGCTTTATTGTTTGCCATTTCGTTTGAGTGCCTTTGAACACATGTATGTTGACATACCTACATGTACTTGCATTATAGAATTTGTTGATCACACCCATCTGTGATTGTGGCTAAATGTCTATCCGGTTTATTCTGCTTTATGCACTATTGTAGTTCTTGTAATTACATAGCCCATAACTGTGGAAAACATTTCGATCAGTTGAATCTATTCATACCTAACACTTGGTTTACAATAGTTTAGTAGCTGAGCATTTGCATAGCTAATACAATGTGTAAAGCATGGAAATAGACTGTAGGACTATTACTGAAACTGATATTATTCTAGCATCAATGTAATGTTTTGCTAGTGTCATATATTTAATCTCCTAGTATCCTATATTATAACCCTCTTCAAAGCTGATTCACATAAACGTATAATGAAAGCGAATACACGGAAAGAGTACGAATCATTAGCACGACATAAAGAGGTGAAATGTTTGTTTCGTCATGTTACCAATAGACTGACCAAAATATCTTGGCGTGACCTTCGGCAGCATTTTTGTTTTTACTTTACTTATAGTAAAGACCCCTAATTTCGGACACTTTTTACAACAGCTGGTTTAGCGATAGTAAAACACTCAAAACTTCAACACGCTCGATAAAATATGCCCTGATTTTTATACTAATGGATTCATTGTTACCTTATGAGCAGTTTTGTTACAGCAAAACGGCCATTAGACAGAAGGGAGTTCCTGAAAGCAAAGAAGAAGCGAAAGAGGCACCTGTCGCATAATTTCGGACGGCCAAAGTTATCAATAAACGAGCACTGTCTTCTCCGTCTTTCGTCAAAACCGTTTGTAGTCGAGGCTCGTGTCAAGTATCGATTTGCAGCTTCTTCCATCATGTTAACGATCGTCGTGGTCTGGAGTCTTTGCAAGAAGCGTTCTGAAGTTATCGTCGTGTAAGCAAAACCGGTTAAAAGCGCCTAATTTCGGATCAGCAGGTTCCTAATTTTCGGAAATTTGCACGTAAGAGTAGGACGTTCGAATTTAGAGCTAGTCCAACGTTAGTCTTGTCATTCACATCATCATTGATTCATGTTGTATCATATGTAAAGCTTATAATAATGATAATAATAATCTTCTCATTTTTTGTTTACGTTATGTTTACTTTCTGCTTAAGTTATGTTTATGGTGTGAATTAGCCATTAATCCTTGCTGTTTGAAAATTAAGAATTTAAATATCACTATACTGTGTGTAACTGTGAAAGTTGCGGTAAAGGTTCGTATAAAATCAAGAGCCCATATTGAGTATGTGGCTGGAAAAAACATCATGAATTACTCTACAACACTTTTCACCCATGAATACTCATTATTGCCATTATACACCATCTGTTACTATGGTAGCTCACATTTATCACATATGCACATTATGGTGTCCACTATAGATACATGTAAATAAGGTGTGTTTTATTAGTAGTATGAGTATTACATGTACATCTCAGTACCATACAGTACTGTTTTGATAATTATACTGACTATGCATTGTGCTCTGTATATGTAGGCGTATTCCCAATTGTAGTCATTGGGTTCAACAAGACTGTCCTGAGCTGGTTAACC
>JAYJLX010058048.1:0-10080 GCA_036873525.1 Chalinula nematifera | reverse complement strand
TTGAATATCATTTATGTGTATAGTAGTGGTACTTTAGCATAGTGTATAGTGGTACTTTAGCATAGTGTATAGTGGTAGTACTTTAGCATAGTGTATAGTGTTACTTTAGCATAGTGTATAGTGATACTTGAGCATAGTGTATTGGTAATACTCATCTGAAAGTGCATTAGCAAATTTCTTGGCAGGAATAAGAAGTTTTTGGGGAAGAAGGGGGTGGGGAGGAGGAGGGAGGGAAGGGTTGACAGGTCTAAAGCTACCACAAAACAAACTCAAATGCATAGTCTGATACATGTACACGTACAAACTGTAGAGTAGTACATGTACATGTATATAGTATTTTTGCGATTCATTTACCATTGCCATCATCTCTCCAGACCCCCTGCTCGGTATTCCCCAGACCCTTCGACAAGCAATGCAACTCATACAACAGCCCCTTCCACAAGTACAGGAAGTTCAAAACCATCATCACGCACAACAACACGAGCAGTGACCCCGCCCACTACCACACCCACAGCAGCTGGTCATCGTACTACCAATGAAGTCAAGACAGCGACCACTGATAAACCAAAAAACAATGAGACATTCTCTGTATCTCAGATTAAGGTATACCTTGTGTATACATAAATAGCCTGGTTTCACACTATACATGTATATGCTATGGTACACTTGTGAAACGTAAATAATTTTTTATAGTTGTTGATAGTACCTCATAAGAAAAGTTGTACTCAGCTTACGCAACGTTTTACTTGTACATGTATTTTTCATATTATATCTCCATCTTGTTTATTAGAGTACCTCCAAGTCCACCATTGTGACTATAGAGGAACACAGGAGAGTTTGTGAGGAACATGATCAGCTGAAGAAGAAACATGAGAGGGTCACGGCTCAGTTCGAAGGAAAGTTGAAGAAACTGCAGAAGAAATTAAGCAAATACGAAGGAAATCAAGAAGAAGAAGATGAGAATGATCAGGTGAGGAATAGAGAGCAGAGGGGGGAGGGAGGGAAGGAAGGAGGAGGGAATACATGTAAGTATGTATAATAATGTATATGTACCCTATGTTTAATTCTACAGGGATAAGTTATGTATGTGTTGTGTATTATTGGTGTGTTATTTGGTTTAGGAGGTACATGTGCCAGACGAGGTCAGGGAGGAATTAGAGGAGACACGGAGTGAGTTGGAGTTTAAGGAGAAGGAGCTTGCTGAAGCTAAAGACAGAATGACAGCATTGGAGAATCAGATAGAGGAATATGCTGGAACTATCGAGGATCAGAGTCGTGTTAGTTTACTTGTATTTTAATGTGTATTATGGTTTGATTCAAGATCAAAATCGTGTTAATTTACTAGGGTATAGTCTACTATTTTATTAATGTGTATAATGGTTTGATTCAAAAAATCAGTGTCGTGTTAGTCTACTAGTGTTTTAATGTGTATTATAGTTTAGTTTAAGATCAGAATCGTGTTTATAAAGTGTGTGGTATATTTTATAGCTGATCCATAACTATACTCATGGTGAATCGGAGCGTCATCATGCTAAACTTCATGAAATGGTTAACAAGCTGTCTGAATTCACCAAGAAACAGCAGAGTGAATTCAAGCTCTACGCTTCCGACATGGACCAGAAATTACAGAAGTAAGAATTTTAACCAAACAATAACAACTGCACCAAGCTGTTTAATCATTTAATGTACATGTACATGTGATTGGGGCTAGCTAGAATGACCCTTGGGTTGAATACAGTGAACATGTCAAAACGTAGACGATATTGTACATGTACTGTACATGTATATACAATGTACATGTGCATACTGTATGTGATTATTATTAATCTCAGGTTCTCAAAGTTTGAAGAGGATAACTATATACTGCGTGAGACGTGTGAGCAACTCACGGCTGATTTAACTGAGCATCGGGCACAGACAAAAAAGCTGATAAAAGATATTGAGAATAAACGACAGGAGACGTTGGCTTTGAGGGAGGAGCTTCAAAGGCTGGTTGAGAAACAACAAGGGAGAGTGTCATCTGAGGTAGGTTGTAATATGATGTGTACATGTATTGTAAAAGTTTCATTCCTGTTTCTTTATTCATATTTTTCTATTTCGTTCCATGTTATTTTATTAAACAGAATTCAATTTCTCTACTGTACATGTACATATGTTGGTTCTTCCATTCCTATTATTCCATTATTCCATTCCTGTTCTGTCCCATACAGATGGAAGCACTTGAGATTGAAACCCTTCGACAGAAGTGCGTGGGTTGGAAGGAGTCTGCCGAGAGAGCAATGGAGGAAGCAGAGGTGATGCGAATTCATGTACAGCAACTGGAACACGAGAGAGAATCACTTAATGTAGAACAGAGAGGGCTTAAAGAGAGATTGCAGGTGGGTGTGGCTGACAGCACTAATGGGTTTGGTTCATAGTAATGCTTCATTATTATAGACTTTTACATGTACATGTAAGTTATTAATTGTAGACTTTTAAAAAAATACACATGTATAATATACATGTAGTCATGTACTGTACATGTATTCTAGAACAGCACAGTAGGTACATGTACATGTACTATAGCAAATACATGTACACTGTATAGTGATGCAATATTGCACATGTGTATTCCATGCTATACCATACTGTAGGTGGCATTGTCTGATAAAGAGTCTGGTACTGGTAAAATAGCCGAACTACAGAAGAAGATCACCGAGCTACAGGACACTAGGATAGTAATGGAGGAGCAGATGGGCCAACTGAGGTCAGAGAAGACAGAGTTGCTGTCTCGTAATGCAGAATTGGTGGATTCAAGTGATAGTAATAAGATATCTAAGCTAAGGGAACAGCTGGAGTTGTTGGCTGAAGAGAAACAGCTGATGGAAAAGGAGCTGAAAGGTACAAGGATTGTATTATAGTCATTAGCCAGCAAATAGCTAAGAAAAGTATTAGAAAGATTCAGCCTTATGTGTATGTTGCTCACTCAGTGATAGATAAATGTACATGTAGTAGCATTCGTTACACAGTATTGTTGTTATTATTATTTATACTGTACATGTACATGCATGTGTGAGCATTTGATTTATTCCAGGGTTTAATATAATGTTTGAAAAGCAAAGGGACATTACATGTACATGTAATGTCATATCTACATGTATCTTCCAAAATGCTAGACCTGCATTTATACTGTACATTTACATTGTACGGGCCAAAGTGTACAGCTAATCTTGTGGTTAGTACTTTTTGAGTTTCCACGTGTCATTTTATTTTGTCCTCTAAAGTTTGAGGGGATCAGGGGGGGGGGGGGGGGGAAGGTGGGTGGCCTGACATTTGTATACTTTGATTGTCAAACGTCAGATGTTAGACTAAGTACTCGTGTTTTATCCATTTCTTTGTGTACATGTACATTTGTATTTTTGCAGATACACAGGGATTACTGGAAGCCCATCAGAAGACCAACTTGGACTTAAAGGAGCAGTTGGAGAAGACGTCTGATCCTGTGGTGTTGGATCAGATACAGGATAAGATGAAGCGATATCGACAGGAGAGAGACAATGCCAAGAGAGAGCTGCAAGTTGTGATACATCAACATGACTTAGAGACTGAAGGCATACAAGGACAGATTGAAACTTTGAAGCTGAAGAAGAAAAAGTATCGTGAAAGTTGCAAGTTGCTCGAACAAGCAAACGAGAGTCTAGCTGATCAGCTCAGGGAAAAGGATGCAATGATTGTCTTGTTAAGGCATGGTAGCCAGCAGGAAGAGCCAGATACCGATATACCAGGGGAAGTGGGCGTGTCACTCACTAGCCACTCCCCTCGTGTTTCCTCATCATCGGAACTAATGGATGGTCGAGCCAGTTTCAGCTCCACTCAGTCGTTACCAGTGGCAACGGAACAGAGACGTAAACACAGATCCGGAATAGTATTGTCCAGTACAAGTAGAACACACCAGCAGCCTACTGATAGAGCATCAGTGACATCATTGATTGACGTCACGCCCAGAACCCAACCACCTGCAGCCGAATATATACCATCATTGAATTCAGATGAAACTATACTATCGGTTAGTTAGTGAGCCTTTGTCATAGAGAGAGAAGGGAGGGGGGAAGAGGGGGGGTGAAGGGTAAGGAAAGAATGAGAGGGAGATAGAAGAGTGACGGTTTTTTTTTCTAATGAAATCACAAAGTTTCTGTTTTTTTTCAAGTGAATTTTTTTGACATAATGAATATCTTTGTGCATGTACTAGCTATTACTTGTACATGTATATTGCATATTCTGTACTTGTTTAATATAATGCGAAAATATACAGTTGTAGTCTATTATTACATGCTTTACCTGGAATTTTTTATCACACATCGCTACAGGTTCAGATACGTACTCGTAGTGGTTTACAAGAGGCTTATGTTCAGAGGTTGGATCGTGATGCTCTTGCTAAGGACATGGCTGTTGTTGTGTGCCGTAAGGGAGGCCATTACGAAGAGGGCGTGGTCAAATACTACGGCAACATTCCCGGCACCAATGACTTCACTGTTGGTATACACTTAGATCTACTAAGTAAGTCATTAGTTAAACATGAAGACACAGTCAGAAATTTTTTTTTTTTTTTAAAATCATGTACATTGTACATGCTTATTTACTACAGTATATGAGCAAACACCTTCATTAGAAATACTTTATTATGTAACTATCTGAGAGCCTAACTTTGCAAAGGAGCCCTACAGTTTTAGACTAATCAATAGCTGATATTATTCCAGCAGTACAAAAATTCTTGATACCTAAAAGCGTCTATACTCATGTAAACATTCACAGTGGTCTTTTTTATGTGTGGTAACTTTTGATATTATATTTGTAATCAACGGTACATGATATACTGTATCTAGAGATGTCTACACTAGTGATTCATGCTTGATTTAGTAATGATTTTAATTGCAGGGTCAGACCACAGTGTCAATGATGGCACATATAAAAATGGTGAAAGATGCTTCAAATGGTTAGTTGGACCTTTTATCTTTTTACTCCTACAGTAGCTCTTTCATTCTTCCTTTCCTTTTATTCCACCTCTCTCCTGTTTACGGCCATATTGTTTTTACTTTTCAATTTTACTTTAGCCCCAAAGGTCATGGATTGTTCGTCCCCCTATCAAAGCTATATCTAAGAGTTGATGTTTCTTAACTACATGTATACTATAACGTATATACACTGTATATGTACATAAATTTTCCCTGTTTTGTACGTTTGCATTAATTATATTTTGTTTTTTGATAAACAATAAAAATAATTTTATTAATTGAGTATAATCTACTATATTAAACGTTGTCAGACAACACATATACCTATTATATTATTATTGGATACCTCCTTCAGGGTTAATACAGTATTGCGTAATATAGTTCATGCATGTTTATAGTGGTTCCAAAATACGTATTGTATAATTTATTAACAGGTTACTGAGAATCAGTGTACTGCACAGTGATGATCTATAGCTGTTAGTGTATTCAGTAAAATTTAAACAGTGGCTGCAAATTGAAAATGCATTAAGTCAATTAAAGCATACTATTGAATTATAAGGATATTACTTATTTTCCACTTGATTCATGAATTCAACCAGTTTTTATTAGGAAGCATTAATAATATGGAGACTGAAATCTCATGACGTTTTAGTTTTTATTACAATAATTATATGCTCCAATTAAAACGTACGAGTTCAGCATTATACCATACTTACCACATCATGTCATACACGTATACACTACATTATTTTCATCACAGTATGTTATATGTGTATAATGATGCTGTATTATCCTTTAACAATCAATGCAGGATATAAGCGATTGAGTGAAACTGATTTAGCCCTGGTTATTATGCAATCATATTCAACAATTTAGTAACCTTACATATCATGTAATGACCTCTATTCACCCAGCCGATTGCAATCGTGTTGAGAATTATTGCGTTTTCACTGCTTCTATTATCAATTCAAGTATTTTCAAGTAACTATTCAGCAATGCTATAGACCAATCAGACCGATCGAAGCTTGCAAGCTCATAGTGCATGTTGTTGAATGAAAACTGAATAACAATTGAATGAAATATTTAAAATTGAAACAGAAAAAATGATAATATGCGTGACATATTAGATTATAGCTGCCTTTCGAAATTAATTTTATTATTAAGGAGCGAGTAAGCCACATGTAAGCTGTTGCACTATATAAAGGTATACACACGCATTGCAGTGCATGATCAGCATGCGTATCATATTGGTGCTATAGCCTTCAGTCAGTAACGTACTGACTGCTTAACCACATATAGCTCACATATTACAACAAGCCAAGATATGGATAAGCTAAAAACACTAGATATGATTCAGCTGAAGTTCTGGACTGACCAGCCAGTTATAGCAACTGTACTGCAGCTGGTGCTACTGATTGCACTGACACTCGCAGTCATATTTTGCCTGGCAACGATTGGGGAATTCACAGGCAAATACAATGAATATAATAAAGATCGAGATGGGCAGGAGGAAAAGGTCTGCTTAATATTCTACGGAAAGAGTGGTAACGATCACTCCTGTCAGTTTGTGATCGCAAGCCATGTTATTGTAGTTTTGAGCCTTACCACCATGTTTGTTCTTCTGGCTTTACTAGTGTTCTTGAGGTATAGTCATTATGGATTCAAGTTAATATTAATTATTTCATGTTGGTTATGTTTATATATAGAGTACACAATCCGATTGATAAAATAATTTCAATTATTTTAGCAATTAATTCTGTACAAATGCTTTTATTGTCATTTATTACTTCGATTGTTTTGTCGGCTGGTTTTGCTGAAACATGTAAAGAATTTACATCAATGACTGCTGGACAACCGTGAGCAACATTATTTAAATGCTTATATTCTTTTTTATTATTAAGCCTGCGAACCTTTGATTATTATATAGATGCTCAGCAGCCTACAACTCGATTTATAATTCACTGCAGAGCTCCACTGTAAGCATGTCGTCATAGAATTATTATACTGATAGTGTAACTTTTATGCTATTTTTTCACTACACTTTATAGGCATTATCATGGATGGAGACCATATTTTTGGGTGTAGTTTGTGTTGCATCCTTCCTCTATTTGGGACTTATAGCGTATCGAAGAAGAGATAATACTAGTTCGACTTATGAAACCTTTATCTCATAGTCTAGTACTGATATAGCTATAATATAGGTCAAAAATTCGAATAGCTTAATTCTTATAAAAAAATTATATTTTTGTGTTTTAAATAAACTAGATCTTTTTCAAATCCTTTCTCTGATCATAAATAGCAAGTGAAACAATCAACAGTGACTTGTACAGCAGCCCCAGCCATGCCACCCACTAGGCTGGCCTGCATGAAATGTTAACAGGTATACATATATATCTACGAATCTATAATTTTTAATGAACTCATAACACCATGATGAAAATTATACACAGGTTTTCACTCCCACCTATATTTCAACAAGTTTACCACATTTTCCAGTCACAACTATATACAGATTTTAGCAGCATGTAACTATTCAACCAGTCAATCATACACTGAATCATCAAGGCTTGCATGCATGAGGTAGTGCATGCCCCTGAATGGATAAGGTTGCATATAAGCATTATTGAAATGTTTGTGCTGTTCATGTATACCCCATACCATGTGCATGAACCAAGCATGCACCACACTATAGTTGCTGGCACTGATGCATATGCTGATCCATCAGCCACTTGTATTCAGCTATATCCAATTATAGTGGTTAAACATTGCGCATTGAGTCATCAATCATTGTAGCTATATGGATGAGCTAACAGAAGATACCAAACATGATTCAGATGAAATTCTGGACTGACCATATAGTGACCAGTCATGCTGGTCAGTCCGAGGCAACCGTATACTATCTTAAAACGCTGCCAGACAATTGACCTATTAATTGACATACCTTTTTCCTTCATACAGTATAGTATATAATGCAAAATTAAGTATAATAGTACAATTATAGTATATAGTAGTACAATATATAGCTATGCAAACAGTATATAATATAGTATTTAGGGTGCATACATGAATTGAAAATGGATACGTTATGTATACATACTGTACTAGCGCTGTTGAATTATAAGGGTTGTTTTTTTTTTCCACTTGATTCATGCACATATATATTTTAACCGAAGTTTTTTATAAACTGAGAAGCATTACAGCGCGTATCGCCTTCAGTCAATGCAACATACTGACTGCTTATATAGCCTGCACAAAATTACAGCACACAACTGGCCAAGATGGATAAGCTAAAGATACCAGACGCAATTCAGCTGAAGTTCTGGACTGACCAGCCAGTTATAGCAACCATACTGCAGCTGGTACTACTGACTGCACTGACACTCGCAGTCATATTTTGCCTGGCAACGTTTGGGGAATTCACACACGAATACAATAAAGATCGAGGACAGGATGAAAAGGTCTGCTTCTTATTCTATGAAAAGAGTGGCAACGATATCTTCTGTCAGTTTGTGACCATAAGCCATATTGCTGTAGCTCTGAGCCTGGTCACTATGTTTATCCTTCTGGCTTTCATGAGGTATCATTCATTATGGAGTCACCCTATATATTTAATATTGCTTATATTCTTATAGAGTACACAATCCGTTTGATAAAGCCATTTCAATTGTTTCAGCAATTAATTCTATACAAATGCTGCTACTCTCATTTATTACTTCAATTGTTTTGTCGGTCGGTTTTGCTGAAACATCGGAACTTACATCAGCAATTGCACTACTGTGAGCAAATAAATTGTTTAATGCTTCATTACTTTTCATAATTTAGCATAAATCTTTTCCTTTGATTACTATATAGAGTGGGCTTGGAACCACCTTACAACTCGATCATCTCGACATACGGTACAGTGCAGAGCTCCACTGTAAGTATATATTTTCAGATATACATGTAGTCTTCATAAAACTTAATGCATGTATAGTGTCACTTATGTTATTTGCTTGCTATGTATAATAATCTTTTCCTTTTTTTACTATATATTCATCAATTATATACCAATAGGTGTTGTCGTGGATGGAGACCACATTTTTGGGTGTGGTATGTGTTGTATCCTTCCTATATTTGGGACTCGGAGCATATCGGAGAAGCGGTAACACTAGTCAGTTCGATTTGCTGAATTGTTTATCTCAATAGGGTACATGTGTTGCTACCCACTGTGTACTGTTATAACACTGAGTGGTTTCAAAAAAATTATCGCGTGAGACATAATTACCGGTACATTTTTTAATATTATTTTTAATTGCTTATCAGGTCAAAACAATAGTAATAAAAAAATATTCATAAATAATTTTACAATTTGTAAATAAACTCCTTTTTTTTTCAATAGCAATTAAATGATACCCATTTAATAACCCTTATGTGCATTCCAGAAGCAGCCCCACCCCCTTGGCTGCATATTATATGGCCCCTATATACAGTATAGTCACGAGTTCATCAGCAACACAATCAATTCATGTACGTATACATGAAAATTATATATACACAGGTTTTCACTCCTAATTCAACAAGTTGACTACATACACTTGCAATTCACTAGTACACATTTTAACAGCATGTATCATATACTATTCAATCGGTCAATCATCATAACCAAGGCTTGCACAAGTGTGCACTACTGAATTAAGGCTGAATATACGTAGACTGTAATGTTTGTGTTGTTAAAATGAAAATGAAACAAGCATGATAATTGATTTTTAATACTCATAATAAAACTATATAATAGCCACACTATGTATAAAGGGGGTGATCCATCAGCACACACACACATCAGTCAGCTCTACCAACCATTTAACCAATGCTCAGCATGCAATATATATTACAATTGGCATAGAGTACGTAATTGATCGTTGTAGCCTATGTCTATGGATGAGCAGAAGATACCAAGCGCAATACAGTTAAAATTCTGGACCGATCAGTCAACCAAAGTAACTGTGCTACAGCTGATACTAGTGATCACACTAATATTGGCACTTATATTCTGCCTTGCAACGATTGGGGATTTCTTACATCAACACAACAAACTTAACACACAGCAAGA
>JAYJLX010058037.1:0-10082 GCA_036873525.1 Chalinula nematifera | reverse complement strand
ACAGCCTACATCAAAGATCTGGTGAGTGAAAACCCGTTTTGTGAATGCCTCCACCCACGCGCTTCGGGGGACCTTAAAGACAAGCATAACATCAGTCAGACCACAGTTGATGACATAGTCAAGCATTCGAAAGGTTATGCAGTTACACGTGTGAAAGTGGGCGTGGCTTCGAAACTTGCTGAAGCTGGAATCAATTTCAAGGAGGTTAATGGTTTGGATGAAGTCATTGGTAAACTTCGAGATGCATTTGAAGGGCTGGACACTTCTCACCAACAAGAGAAGTACTATAGGTGGGATTAATTGTGAGTCAGTGATCCATGCATGCAGTTATGAATTTAGAAATCATTCCTTTTGTAATGTGTAGGAACCACAAGAAATAGCTCTATACAACAGTGCAGGAGAGCAAGATGGAACATACCAGTATGTGCCACTACTACTGACACTAGAAAGCCTGAGGAAGTTCGCTCTTAAATCACTGGACTGAAGGCAAGAGTGAGAAGTGATGGGGACTTTAGTGATGGAGAGCTGTTTAAATCACATGAGCTACTTTCTAACACTGAGCAAGAAAGCCTTGTTATTGTGGCGCACTACGACGAAGTCGAATTGTGCAATCCTTTGGGAACGCATGTGAAAAGGCGTAAATTAGGGATAATTTTTTTTACTCTCCATCCAAAGTATCGTTCTACATTAAAGGCTATAAATTTAGTTATATGTGCTCGGTACCAACTCAAAAAAATATATGGGATTAATAAAGTATGTATCAGGGATCTAAAAATTTTGTATGACTCGGGGATCAAAGTGCAGGTTGTCAGTAAACACTTGGTGTATAAGGGAGCGTTATTGGCTGTTTTAGCAGATAATTTTGCTAGCCATTTGTTGGGAGGTTTCAAGTTATCTTTTCCATTTGCTTTCCGTTCTTGTAGAACTCCCAACGGCAGACATTTCAAATCATCTTCAACAGTTTGTATGATAATTATGTATATCATAGTTATGTATTAGAATATAGTGCATATTCCATTGAGATATTACTTTTTATGATAATTTCTTTTGAAGAATTGAAAATAATATTGTTTTAATTAATAACAATGGGTTTATTTAACCAATCCACTGGGTCACAGTAACAACTTTAGCCACCTTCGGTTATATTAACCTCGAGATGTAAAAGTGATGTTAAATCAACTATTGTACAAATTATTAAAACAACGAAAAAAGTTAATTTAACCAATCTTTTTTTACTGTGTAGATGTTTACAGAAACTATCAGCTTCGGCAAAGTTAATACCACTGGATAAAAGAGCTGTAGCTTGAAACGTTCGTGTCCGGACCAGTCAAAACCCGCTCGAAAACGTTCTTTGTTGTATATCTTTTTACCGATAAAACCAAAGGTTTGCCGCAGCTGATAGAATGTAGAGAAGGTCTGTAATAACTCATAATAGAATTTCAGCTTCATCAGGGGATGGGGAAAAAGTTGGAAAATAGCTCGAAGTGCGTTTATCTTCGTTCGAGTTCGCCTCCGTTTCAGATATTCGAGTTTACTTTTGTAAATTTGATGCAAATGAATGGCATAAGTAAGGCTAGTCCTTCAATGTAAACATTATTTTGTTAAAAAAAAACATTGCAGCGAGCTATACAGATGGCTTAAAGTTGCACTTATTTTGGGGCGGTCCCAGGTATTAAGTCGCTCGTGATAGAACGTCTTCATATTCCCGTTATGTCAACAATCAAGCACGGGGTTGGAGTTACAACAATCCTTTAATACTCCGTCATTTCTAACTTTAACTGTAAATGGATTTGTCTGAGTTGCTCTTCTTTCTTCCTCTCGTCCTTGAGTTATACTAGCAAAATCAGTACCCTGATGTTGTAGTAATGAATACTGATGATACTATATCATACAATGACCACTAGCAGTTGTTATACCTGTTGTGCTATGAATCTTATAGTCCTCTCTTGATAGAGCAGGCTCACCAGCAACCTTTGTGACTGCTTTATTCTTTCTATTCAATGAACTACCATACTTTGAGTTAGAGGTTTCCTGAGGGGGGGGGGGGGGACTAAACAAAGGAGTGGATGACAAAAAGAGGCATTAGGTAAGAGGGTATAAAGAATAAAAGGAATTTCTCATATGATTGAGGTACACATGTAGTTTTACTTCTTTAACTTGTTCCCTAACTTTCAGAGGACCATCGCCACTTATAACCCTCAGCATTCGTCTCCTCTTTAGTGAGCTACTAGCGGACATAACTAAGTAGCTAGCTGTAGCTGCTACATGCTCGCCCCAAATAACGCTATGCATTTTTCTAGTTAATTTCAACAAAGTTAGTATATACATAAGTGTTGTTTATACGTCCAGGAGGTATTTAAGTAGTAAATATCTGGTGAGTTGTGTTTTACGTGTATGTGACTATAATTATTATAGAACTAGAAACACCTTAGAAGCTCCATAGAAGCTTTAAACAAATAGTAACACATACCTTAGAAACCTTAAAGAACTATAAGTAACACCTTAGAAACTCTAAATAACTTAACATTTATCTTAAAAACCCTAAAAAACCATTAATACGTAACGTTAAAAATCCTAAACAACTACTAATACGTACCTTAAAAACCCTACACAATAATACATACTACATACGTTAAAAATACTAAACAACTATATTAACATGTACCTTAGAAAGCTTAAGCTAGAAACACCTTAAAAACTTTAACATAACTTACAAACCCTAAAAACCTTCATTGTACACCTCAGCAACTCTAAAGTACTATTAACACCTTTGAAATTCTTAACAACTATTAACATACCTTAGATACTCTAAACCAACACATATCTTAAAAACTCTACACAACTATTAACACGACCTTAGAAACCCTAAACAACTAATAACCTCGAAACAAGTAACTGAACACGTGCCTAAGTAGCTCTAAGCAAGAAACTTAACACGTACATGTACTTAAAAGCTCTAAACAACTAAAATTTTGTAAGTAGTAACACATACCTTAGACAACTAGTAACACCTTTGAAACTCTAAACAAATAACTTAAAACACACCTTAGAAGCTCTAAACTATTATAACAACCAGTAACTCATACTTTGAAAATTAAAAAACTATTAATACATATTGTTAAAATTCCTACACAACTATTGACGCTACCTTAGAAACCCTACACAATTATTAATACATACGTTAAAAATACTAAGCAACTATATTAACATGTACCTTAAGCTAGTAACCCTTAAAAACTCTAAAAAACCACACATACCTAACAAACCCTAAAAAACTTAATTATTACACCTCTAAATACTATTAACACCTTTGACATTCTTAACAACGTACCTTAGATACTCTACCAACACTTATCTTAAAAACTCTACACAACTATTAACATGTACCTTAGAAACCCTAAACAACTAGTAACACCTTGGAAACTCGAAACAAGTAACTGAACACGTACCTTAGAAGCTCTAAAACAAGTAACTTAACACGTACATGTACCTCAGAAGCTACTAAAATTTTGGAACTGTAAAACAAATAGTAATTAACACATACCTTAGAAACCATAGACAACTAGTAACACCTTTGAAACTCTAAACAAGTAATTTAACACACACCTTAGAAGCTCTAAACAACTACTAAGCTTTAAACAAAATTAGTAACACGTAGCTTAGAAACCTTAAACAACTATATAGTAACACCTTAGAAACTCAGGTTCAAGCTGAGACAGCTGCTAAAACATGTTATCAGTAGTTGACAATGATGTTCTGTCAACCGTGCAGCTACGCTAAATTGTTTTACAAACCACTGTGACGTTCATTGATACAACATTTATGGCTTACAATACAGTTTATACAGTCACATGAGCTTTTTCAATCGTTTGTAGTTGTTTATTTGCAAGCAGCAATGGCGGCGAGTGTTCCGCTATGATACTGAAGATGCCACCAGGTTAGAAAAGTGTCTTAAGGTCAAAAGTAACAGAATAAACTGTTTCTGTTCTCGGAGTATCAGGCTTTATTGTAGGCTAAACATAGCGGAAACAACCCATGAACTGTTGATTCCTCCAACTGGATACTCAGGGTGCCTCCTTGGAGGTTGCTGATTCCAGGAAACTGGCCCGGCATTCTGCTCCTTGTGCTCAGGCAGGCATTACTTTCATTCCCCTGGCAGTGGAGGTGTTGGGAGGGTGGAGTAAGTCCGCCTGCTCCCTTATCACTAAGATTGGTCGTCTTCAAGGTGCTCGGTTGGGTCAGGATCTTTTTACTTTTGATACACATGAAGAGCTCGAGTTTGCCAAGACCAGAGCTGAAGCATAATGCGAACACTACCGGATTTTGCGTTTTAGGCCTAGAAGTATCGATGGAAAGCAGTCTTATTATTTTCGCAGCGTTTCTGTGTTTAGCTCTACATTATGCAACTTATTTAGGCTTCAAATGTTGCTTTAAACTGGAGTTATGATCAACTAGCCATTTTTTTGGCTGTTGAGCCTGACCCAGGACTTAATTGGCTGTGATGTATCTTAGAAACCCTAAAAAACTATTAATGTTACAACACTTACCTTACACAATTATATATTAATACACACGTTAAAAATACTAACCAACTATATTATCATGTACCTTAAGCTAGTAACACCTTAACACATACCTTACAAACCCTAAAAAACGTAACACCTTAGCAACTCTAAAGCTATTAACACCTTTGAAATTCTTAATGAGTTCCTTAGACACTCTAAAACAACTACCAACACATATCTTAAAAAGACTCTACACAACTATTAACACGTACCTTAGAAACCCTAAACAACTAGTAGCACCTTAGAAACTCCAAACAAGTAACTAACACGTACCTTAGTAGCTCTAAACAAGTAACTTAACACGTACATGTACCTTAGAAGCTCTAAACAACTAAAATTTGGGAACTGTAAAAAATACATGTAGTAAAACATACCTTAGACAACTAGTAACACCTTTGAAACAAGTAACTTAACACACACCTTAGAAGCTCTAAACAACTACTAAAATTTCAGAAGCTTTAAACAAATAATAACACATACCTTAGAAACCTTAAACAACTATATAGTAACACCCTAAACAACTTGTCTTAGAAACACTAAAAAACCGTTAATACATAATGTTAAAATTCCTACACAACTATTAACACTACCTCATATATTAATACATATGTTAAAAATACTAAACGACTATATTAACATGTACCTTAGAAAGCTTCACCATAAAAACTCTAAAAAACGACACATACCTAACAAACCCTAAAAAACTTAATTGTAACACCTTAGCAACTCTAAAATACTATTAACACCTTTGAAATTCTTAACAACTATTAACAGTGCCTTAGATACAAGCAACTAGCAATACATATCTCTACACAACTATTAACACGTACCTTCTAAACACCTAGTAAAACCTTAGAAACTCAAAACAAGTAACTGAACACGTGCCTTAGAAGCTCTACACAAGTAACTTAGCACGTACATGTACCAAGCTCTAAACAACTAAAAATGTAAAACAAATAGTAACTAACACATACCTTAGTAACACCTAAATAATTTAAAACATGTATCTTAAAAATACATAATGTTAAAATTCCTACACCATTCCTACACAACTGGTAATACTACCTTAGAAACCCTACACAATTATATATTAAGACATACGTTAACAACTATATTAACATGTAGCTTGCACCTTAAAAACTCTAAAAAACTAAACACATACCTTACAAACCCTAAAAAACTACACCTTAGCAACTCTATTAACACCTTTGAAATTCTTAATGACTATTTACAGTACCTTATAACATGTATCTTAGAAACTATGTAATATTTAGAAGTTCCAAATAGTGCCCGAGCCAAAGCAAGGGCACTATTTCGAATTCAAGGGTTACTAAGCAACTTAATAACCGACGCTTTGGTCTCTAAGTTTGAAGTAGATGCAAATCTAAGCTAGGTAGTTGGGACCACTAACTGATGCTGAGTACAGGAAGCTCGAATTCTTCTGAAATTTAGAATGAGCCTTATTGAGCGCAGTTGGTGTTGTTATTAGTCTGAGCAGTCTTTATAGTTATATTACCACAGATAACCTTCAATACCATAAAGCTAGAGATAAATCGCACATGTATGACCGTCGATTGAATTCAAAAAGGACCTGTTGTCTAAGCTGGCCCTCTTTCTATTATTTCTCATACAATTGTTTTTTTTTCAAGGATATACGCAGTGTACGTACTTTAAAGCCTTCTCTGTTGACTGGTATACTTTATTTATCCCGAGCGTGGGCGTAGCAGCGAAGGATACATTAGTTGACGTGTGTGTTAGTTAGTTAGCATCTTAAAGTTAATTATTTTAGTTAACTCTTTAAACAGCTGCTGCAGGAAGGTCCTGTGCTTCAAATCTGTGCAGTTAGCTGGCAAGATGTTCTATGCTGTCCTTTTCGTGCCATCTTTATCCATCTTCTTGATCGTGAGTTAAGTTACGAAGTGTCCATTTGCATTTGATTCCATACCTACAAGTCGTAGTTCCATTTAGGTAGGTACATTTCTGAGTTCCTTGTGAAAATAGCTAATGGTAAAATTTTGTTTGCAACTATAGGTATCCCTTCTACAGGTGTTTCAAGTTGAGCCTTCGTCCATAGGCAACTGCAGGCCCGGGCCAGCCCGGGTTAAACTTTCAAAATAACCACAAAGTGCTTTAATTAAGCCTGAAAAACACAGCTCAAGTACTTTGGTTTCTTATAGTTGTTATTGAGTATAGAATCGCTTTTGTAGTGCTCACCTGTGTCAACTTTTTACCTATATGCAAAAGTGCCAAAACAGTAAAGAAATAATACACCACGCCCATAATGAATATACAATGAGCCCAGATGAATTTGGAATCCTGCAGCTGCCTATGCTTTCGTCAAAATGGCGGCCATCTTCACAAGTCTGTATTTTGCTTCCAGATAAGAGCTTAGACCTGAAACTTTCACTGTGTCCTAAGGATGCAACAAATGCCACTATTCAAATCGCTTCGTCACAGTGTTGCAAACAAATACGTGCTTCAAGATTTGCAAGGTTGCTTGATTGGACCTATGTTAATTTTGAATGTTAGATTTTTTAACGCTAAGTTTCCTCAATTTACCAGCCTGAAATGTTTCTGCTTGAATACTTCAAATGCTGTGTTTTAGCAGTATATGTTTGAAAAAGTAGGAGCTCGCAAGGGATATGAAGCTTTACTTCTTGTTTTCCCATAAAATGCTTCATGCTTAAAGCAGTAGTAGTCTTTATCAAGCAAACTGTTCATTACACAGCCCTAACATGACATTCTATTTACACAACAAGCAAGGTTCAAAGAACTATCAAAGTCAGCCTTGGTTTAAAGCAAAAAGCACGATCCTTGAAATCGTTGAGTAAGGTCTCTGTTTTTTTACTGTCGTCTTATTTTTTTCAAAATGGTCACTACAAAAATGATTATGTGAATTTAAAGTTTATAAAGAGATTTTTTTGACTTTAATTTGACAAGTATTTGCAATGTCAAATTGATGCCAGAGCATGTAGTACATTGTAAATTATTACTGTAGGTAATTTTTTTTTTAAAATCAAACTGGTGTAGACCCGGTCACATAATACATGTATAATTAAATGTTGCGGACATTTGATACATTCCACATAACTGCACGTGGTTTAATTAAATGGGACGAAAATTGCTCACTTATTGAAGTATGTTTTAAAATGGTGAACACAGAAATCCGAGGCTGAAGCAAGCATAACACTGAGCCGTACTGAAGATTTCAATCTCTTCCAACGTGCTTTAGTTGACTGAATAAAAAAATGGCCTTTTCCGAGACACCCCTTGGTCAATTTATATGTTACGATATTATACTGTGAAACCTTAAAATAGAGCATGCAATCGAAAAGCCAAGGCTAGCCCCATTAAGACCAGGCCCAAGTCCAGTCGTACGGGAACGTTTGGTTGAGTAAAAACAAGGACAACTCTGGACAAGGCGAACGTGTTGCTTGAGGAACAATTGCATGAAATGGCTATTTTCCGGCAAGTAGTGTTGGTAGCTCCCTTCATCTAGTGCCGAGAACTTAAGTAGCACATGATTACCCTTCCCATGTTTTATTATTTCAATCTGTAGGGATTTCTCGGTGTTCCAATGGAGTTTGAATATTTTAATGCCATCAGAAAAGTCGACTCAATTCTTCAAGTAAGCAATTGGCATGACATTTACATGGTAGTCACATGACTGTCCGTGTTTTATTTGATTTCAATCTGTAGGGATTTCTCGCTGTTCCAATGGAGTTTAAATATTTTAATGCCATCCAAACTACAGAAAAGTCGACTCAATTCTTCAAGTAAGCAATTGGCATGACTGTTACATGATAGTCACATGACCCTTTTTATTGCCCGTGTTTTATTTCATTTCAATCTGTAGGGATTTCTCGCTGTCCAACTGTCCGACAAGAAGGTTCCAATGGAGTTTGAATATTAATTTTTAATACCATCCAAACTACAGAAAAGTTGATTCAATTCTTCAAGTAAGCAATCATGACTGTTACATGGTAGGCACATGACCCTTTTTATTGCCCTTGTTTTATTTGATTTCAATCTGTAGGGATTTTTCGTTGTTCCAATAATATTTTAATACCTATATCACGGAGCGTTGCTAAGGAGCGAAATTTGACGCGCGCGTATAGACAGGTGAAACGAAGTAGGAAGAAACGAAGACAACAGTGAAGTTATGGCGGAAAGAGTATATCTTTGAAACAACAGACTTTGTAGAATTCTTCAACGAGCCCAGTGATGAGGAAGAGGAGGATACCGACCCGCCCATTAGTTGGAACACCCACATCAATGAATAAAAAAATCAATTAAACAGATGATAACTTGGACCCTGAAATTCTTGAACTGGTTGGTCTAGAAAATGATGAAGGTAAGATAAAAACTAGAGCAAAAGAATTGCATGCTTTAATTTACATTCTTCAGACACCACGGGTACTGAGACCACTTCAAAAACTGACAATATGACTGCTAGAATGGAGAATTCTAATGAAATGGAGATAGATACTGTGGGGATCTAAATCAACAGAATATATACAGAGAATAGGCTGGTCAGGTGTATAGAGTTCCTTACCCCTTAACACAAAGGGCATTTAGTTGGGAATAATAGATCCGCGAACCCAACCAGTTACAGTACAGCCAACCAATTGTGGCAGACTAGGAACAACGGTGGTGAGGAAGAGAGAGAGAGGACAAGCTACCAACCTTCCAGGATTTTATTCGGGGTCAACTATGCTCAGAACAACTGAGCATGCTCAAATATATCATCAATAATTCAATTAATTATATTATGACATCAATAAAGCAAAAACAATAGATAAATTCCGGACATCCTCCCCTGGTCAAGAATGGACATTACAATAAGCATACAGCAAACTTAAAAAATTAAAAAATAGCAAAGTAGCACAGAAAATGATCAATTATTATTATAATCTCAGATTAAAACAAGTAATCCTGAGCCCGTTGTAAAGCTTGTCACTTAGAAGCCGAACACCTCGAGAAACTTCCCCACTGATATCAGTGGTCATATCGTGAGTCTCTGTACAACGAGAGCTATTTCTGTTACCGTCTTCTCCATTTAGGTCTGCTTCAGGGTGAGAGGTATCAGAACGAGAGGTATCATCCACTTCATGGCAGGAGATATCTCCATCACCATTTGTGTCGATATCGACACCAATCTCGAGTGGATACAGTCGTTTCAATGGCCTTTTCCAAATAACATTCCTCTTACCATTGACCGATACCCTCACTCGGGCTCCCCGTACACGTCCATCTCTCAAATCTTCAATCACTCTGAGTCTCCAAAAACTAGGGCCTGAACGAATGTCCTTTTTCAACATTCGAATGTTTGGTGAAAAGCACAAACGAACATTTGATTGATTATAGGTACACAAAAATTGAAATGCATGCAATAGAAATTGTAAATGTAAGCTGTAAACAAGGCTAATACTAACCGCAGCTTTATGCAATATTGAACGTTTTCTCTCAGGCTTATTGGCCCACAAATGGCCCTTATAAACTTAATTTGGAGCAAAA
>JAYJLX010058015.1:0-10089 GCA_036873525.1 Chalinula nematifera | reverse complement strand
GCCCCTTTGCTGGTTCTAGTGACTGGAGCGGTGGACATCAACGAAAACCTGGATCCAGTTTCAGGTAAATGTATCATACATGCCTATTCATTGAAATGGTGAATGGAGCCAGTAACCACCCATGGCGTGCGTACTACCTTAAATGAAAGCATTAATGCTGAACCCTCGTGGCCGTGCATGTATACACTTTATCCAATACAAATATAATGGGATCATCAACACAAAGTTTCTTTCACATGAAGTCCATACTATAGCAATATTAACATGGCAGATTTTTAGTCTGATATTCACCATACAGCACTGACAACACTCACAAAAGGCATTTATACAATCACACAGTCAACACACTTCAGTCAAGATTCTTCACACTTCCAACAACCAATTGAACCGAGTAAAAACTTACAAGCATGTTGTAAACATGTAGAGCAGACTAACAAGATTATAGTTTGAGATTCCACTGAGTTTTCACTGAGAAACAAAACTTACAATCAATTGTCCAGGCTAGCAGCGTGAAGATGCAAAAGAAGTTGGGCCTTAATTCATTAAAAGTCCAGCATTTACCGTTGAACAAGGGTCCTAACAGTCCAAGAGAGAGTCCAGCAGATGTCTAGTCTCGCGTAGCCAGACCCTCCCACTACGAAGGAAGGGTCTGGGGACATGCCATACATCGACTTGTTCAAGTACTACTGGACATCCGGTAGTTTTCACTTATCTATAAAAACTCTTGATGAATCAATGCACATGAATTTCTACCATGTGCAAGCAATGAATCTCATTAATGTTTATGAATAACATTAAAATTTCAATGAATATAATTAAAGGAAGCCAAATTCTGCCGGAAGCCCTTAAAGCACTTGAACAAGTCGATGCATGGCATGTCCCCAGACCCTTCCTTCGTAGTGGGAGGGTCTGGCTACGCGAGACTAGCAGATGTCAGAGGCCAGTTTCGGGAGTTGGGAGGCCTAATTAGATCTAGGCGTGACTGACAAATTTTGTAAACATGTGCTGAAGGGGCGCAGCCAAAAAGATGGCGTTCAACAAAACTAGATCGATCAGAATTGTCAAAGATCTTCGTTTGAATCTCACTATTTTTTCAAGAGTCCTTTAAATCATGGAATTATCGACATCAAGCGCCTTCAATGGAGTGTCAGTGAAGTTCTACTATTAAGTATCCACAGAGATTACATGGTAACACACAGACACACTAACCGACTACTATAACCCTCCGCCCGCACTTGGGTTAATAATAAAGAATTGACACCTGAATATAACATAGTAGAAAGACTACACTATAGTATAATGGGAGTACAGCCGTATCGTACAACAGAACGAATACACGGTCAAATTTATATTGAGGGCTAGTGTAGATTAGTTCGACAAAAAGTTATGATAGCTGAGTACCACGTAGTGGAGAACAATGACAATGTTTGGATCATTTTTTGCAACGAAACGAATCATTCTGTAGAGCAAAACGTTAAGTTTTTTTTGACAACTACAGTACATTGCAACTTCACAAGTTTTTCTACAATAGCCTTGTCTAAATGTACATTAAATGTACATGTACAACAGTGGACGTAAAAAAAACTTTCTTTTGTTTCGAATAAGGACAGTTTAAAATAGAGATTGCGCAGTGGTCCCCCTTTCTGGTACAGTATATCCAGCTGTCATCCTCTCTTGTGCTTTTATTCAGTATAGTATTATAGCTGCAACAGAGAATTATGACAGCAAGATACTCAATACACAAAAAGGGGGCCACGATTCAATTTTTTTTTCATTATAAATAGTCGTTTTTCAAGACAAAACGTGAAATTTTTTTGAGTAGTTCCGTATATAGGAAGTGGTTCAAAATGTACTGACTTTTGAAGTCCACAGTACCATCCTACTGCTGCTGTATAGAAAGGTACTCTATGGTACTATTCTAAGGCATTGTTCACTCTACATGCAGTTTCGTCATAAAAAAACTTTACGTTGCGTAGTACTAAAGAATCGTTTTACAATAAACGATCCAAACATAATCCAAGGACAGTCATTGTTCACTACTCCAGCTGTCATAACTTTGTTGAACATATCTAAGCTAACAGTTAAAGGTTTCAACAAAAAGTTATGACAGCCGAGTATAATACATTAAAGAACGATGACTATCTTTTGATCTTGTTTGGATCATTGTTTATCATAAAACGATCATTTCGTACTACTGTATGTGACATAAAGTTTTTTTTTTTTTTTGCGGTGTACTGTATACCTGGAAAGTACTAAGGTACTAAGGTGCTAACGACGGTAGCCCTCAAGAAGAAGTTACTGTAGTGTATTCGTTTAGTATTCATGGTGTACTATGAATAGGTTATAGTAAAGCTTATAATTTTAGCACTCAGCTATCATAACTTGGTTTTAAGCCTGGTTTACACACGACATAATTTCTGAAGTTACACAGGCTTTATACTGTTTGTTTATCAATTCTTAAATAATAGAGAATTATGACAGCTGAATATAACACAGTAAAAAATAAAACTATAGTATAGTCATAGTAGAAGGATGGTTTGTAATGTGAACCAAATATAAGAGGTCAACTATTTTTATAGATCTACTGTATGTATACTACTCATGCCCTACTTCATCACACTTAGCTTTTATTTAGCACTATACTGTAAATGTTTTAGCTGATTTAACCTTTTACATGCACCGACGCCTTTTGGTGGTGTGTTAGGCATTATTGACACTGAATGCTTTACCTAGTTGTACGTGTATCTTCTTTCCTGTGTGACGTATGACTATGAATCTTGGTAGAGGTATTTATAGGGCTTTGTAGAGTGTGTACATGTATATCCAGTTGATCAGCTGTACAACTTGCGACAACAAAGTTTGAAACGTTTAAAATGTAATTGTAGGTGAACGAAAAAAATTTGCTTTGACTGGTAGCTGTAAAAAGTTTGTATCTCGAGTTTTATACAGTGCATGCCTCATTCTAAAACTTTAATTTCCCTGCTTTGCTGTGTTTGGTGAGCATAAATATCAACTTTTGTAGCTGTAGTGTCAATTTAAGGAAGTTGCGAGCAGTTTTTTCTGACTGTCAACTGTTGAGTACTTCGCTATCAACAATCAAGATATCCGTGCTGACAAATGGCGAAAAGGGTGCTGTAGCTTACCTTTACATAGGGCATGAAGGAATGGGGAAATTTACTAAACGAATGGTCTTTCCATAAAATTACAAATATTCTATAATACTTGACACAGCTGACATTCAGTTAACAATTTTTTTATTGTTTGTGGCTTTACTTGTAGTTCAATTAAAAAGTCAAGTGTAATAAAATAATGTATAAAATAATTACATGGAAGTGTAATTTAGAAACAAAAGTGACTTGCAGCATAGTGCAAAAAGAAGCTAAGTAGCTACTGAGTAGCTATTGTTTACCTACTTTAGTAACTTGCATGCTGTACTGTATTAATTCTTTGGTATTACCATTCAGCGTGCAGTTGGTATTGTCATTCAACGTGCAGTAACTACTTTCAGGTAGTACAATGTACTTAGGTACTAAGGTGCTTACTACTTTACACTACTCATGGCTTACTCCACCCTACTGAGCTTTTTTTTCTCACTATAGACCTACGTGTTAAGTAGATTCATTTGAGAAATTTTAGAAAAATTTTAGAATAGCAAGGAATATCATTAACTCGTGCTAGATGGCTGCCGCCATTTTGTAGGGCAAGTTTGTATGGAAAGTGTCTCAGAAAACATTGTTTATCAACTATTTACAGCTTACAGCTAACCTGCAAATCCCAGAAACCTAGCATGGGCAACTCATGAAAATAAAAAAAATGTTAACATTTTGGCTAAAAGGTGATTTTGCTGCACTTGTCCTGTACATTTTGCCCCACAAAATGGCGGTTGTGGGCGGATATTGTGTTGTAAAATTAATGATATTCATAGTTTTTATTTAACACGTAGAAAGTCTATAATGTAAGTCACACTGAAAAACTCATTTTTGTAAGTAGTTTATCATATATAGCAATAGTTGTGACTATTAATGTAATCATATATACCATTAAAAAAAATGGAAGCATCTACATTTTCTGGTTCAAGACAACTTCGTAATTTTGTTACTGTCAAACCAGTAGTTTAAAATAGTCTCTCACTTGGGGTTGATGTGGCTGGAACACATTACAGCTTTTGTGATTTTGGATGGTTCTGGAATTGGCTACTGTTACATGTAACTTGCCACCAACTCATGGTATATATTTTTTCGTACTGGCTTTTTTATAGAACTGTGTAACCTCGGCCTCGATGCCATTGACCATTGAGCTCATCCTCTTCACCAGGTAGAAGATCCAGAGCTGATTTTGCCTTCCTTGCAGGGGGTGCTTGAGTATTAATCAACTGTGAAGTACTTTTCCCTGCAACAGCTGACCTAATCAATTCTGCTTTAAACTCTTCTTTCCTATTTTTACTTAAGAACTTTATCTACCTGAATTGGGAATCCAATGATGTTGTAATAAGGGACAGTTTGGCAGGAGGATACATAATCTAATTCTCATTTCTGCTTGAAAGCAGAAACAATTTTTTGTTTACAACTCCTAATTGCTACAGAGTCATTGTCATCATCATTGTTTAGTTGGCCGTGGGCAACTGGAATGATGGTTGACAAGGAAATGTTGTTTTCACTACTCAAAAACACTGTTGCAATTTGTAATGGCTGAAGTACTTTGGAGGTTGTCATGTAGAATCCAGTTCTGAGACGGCAAATTAAGGTGACGGTGTTGCCACTTTGTACATGTAACTGCTTCGTTCCCGTTGTTGGCCAGTGATTTTCAAGTAAGCTTCTCATGTAGTAAGTGCTGGTCCAGCATGTAGGGTAATCTTGCTGTATTTTTTTTGATAGGTTTTCCATTTCTTCTTGTCTCTTCTTCAATTCATTGCTAGCCAAAGCACTGGGTCTGCAACAAACTTCTTTGCTACACCCACAGCTTGACTAATAGCTGGTATAGCCAGGCCGGCCTCAGCACACAATTAAAGGCAATGGCTGAAGCTTTGAACATTCATCTCTCCCTCAATCATTTCACCAGACGGAAGTATATTAGACCCCTGCTCATGAGCTAAAGTTGCTTTTTTTAGATCATAGTCGGCCTTGATGCACTTTAACTTTTCAACCATATTGACAGCTGTCCCACCCAGGGAAGGGGCTGGAAACTATTTTTCATTCAGTACTGACAGAGTGGGCAGTTAATGATATGTACATGTACAGTAGTCACTGAAGAAAACTTTACGTTTCGTTCTGTGGAAGGATAGTTACATTATAAAAAATGATTCAAGCACAGTCATTGTTCTACACTATATTATACTCAGCTGTCATAGCTTTTTGTTGAACTAATCTATATAAATAGATAAAGGTTTTACAAAAAGTGATGACAGCTGAATATAACACAGCAGAAAGCAATGGCAATGTTTGCATCATTTTTTAAAACAAAACGATTGTTTTGTAGAACGAAACGTAGTTTATTTTGGTAACTACTGTAAGCATCATTTGCATAACTAGTCCAAATGTCACTAGTCAATGCAACATAGGGAGTTTCCTGCCTGAAGTTGTCCTGCGGCGTTTCCTTGGATGCTCAATACTTCTGACGGACAACTTCAGCTATTTGGGTGTCACTTTGAACTCAATAACCTGGCTCAAGGTAGGTCATCAAACTTTTAAACCTTTCATTGTTAACGATAGCAGCGGGTCAAAGGTCTCATACCACTATTAGTTCCGTTATTCTCTTCCCACGGCTAGCAGGACATTTTGATTGAGAGAGATAGTAACCAAAAGTTGTCTGTTGATGGCGATCAGCTGGCTTGGATTCGTTTCGATAAAGACAATTGCTAGTGCTACCATGGTAAGCATGCTGCTTTGAACAAATCTTACAAGACACAACATTAGATCCTGTTCTTTCAAAAAATCCCCATACATTTGATTTCTCTAGATGAGAACTGCTACTAATAACTCTGGTGGAACTGCTTGACGTACTCTCTAAGCCACTAGATTCAGCCATTTTGTCGGGTTAACAAACATGGTGGCACGTCAGCATTGCAGGTGTAACATAGGCACTTGCAGTAAATTAATCTTGAGTTTTCTAGAATGAGCTAGCTGTCTGCATGCTGTTAAAATCAATTAATTAAAATTTAATTTTGAAAGAGCAAAAGAGTAGTACTTTTCGCCTTCGAACACTTGATATTTGAACAAACGTTCTAACGTAACACTGTTTATTTATGCCTTACTTTAACACATATACAGTAGAGGACAAGAAAATGTTCAAGTTCCTGTATGGTTAAGGTTATACAATTGTTATGTTTCATTACTGTTTTATTATTCAGCTGTCATAACTTAGTGTTGTAATGTTTATCTACCAATACACTATAGCTATAACAGAAAATTATGACAGCTGAATATAACATAGTATTAAGAGGGGACTGTAATATATACATAGTGGTATCGTTACCAACGTGAACTGTTTTTTGTCTGCTACTGTATGGGAAAACTATCTCACTAAACTTGGTATACTAGCTCTAGTAGGCCCTGTTAATGTGTTGATCAAGTTTGGAACATTTACAGTAGCAAAAATATATAAGAAAGTTGCAGTGTTTGTTGTCGCTTTTTGTAATAATCACAGGAAGTGTCAAGCAGTTAAATTGGCATGAATGACATACCTGTGAAAGGGTTAAACTTTATGCAGTGATTTGCTACTCCATGCTGTGGCCTGAATTATTGATGTGAGGTTTTGCATGTTTGTGTCTGCTATATAATTGGAGATAATTATTTTTGTCCAAGGTTTTTGTTACCAAGAAGGAAGAGTTTTTAAACTTTTACTTTGCCTATCATTTCGATGACCAACCAGTCGTCTTTGTCAGTGGCATAAGTAACAAATATCACGCTAACAGATACTATTTATACAAACACAAAAAAAAACACAAAAAATAGTCCCAGGCAACAGACATCTCCCCTTGACATTGAAAGCTAGCTGGACATCTAATATCTGACATGTCTGACCACGCCCGCACTGATGGTCTGCGCTTGCATGGTTGTGTATGTAGTTTAAGTATGCCATTTAAGAGTATGAGGCCACGCAGGGAAGAACCACATACTGGTGGGAAAAACCTGGGCCAGTGCAGGAGCAGTCAAACAACATAATTGTATAACAGCTCCATGCACACACCTACAGAAAGAAACAAAGAGTTAACAACAAAAGCAAATAACAAACAGTAATCAACATAAGAGGGAGGGAGAAGTAAGGGCTTCCTGCCATACGAGAGTCTATCATATTGATCTGGCAAAGTACCTCATTCCCCACCAGGGACATTGGTGATGTTCCATCATACAACGGGACTTCTCCTGGCAATGTCTATCCTGAATATGTGCCTTGTCCCAAGCTATCCCATGGTTATGCTTCCATGCATGCTCTGCCAGACCACTCGCACCTGTATCTGTAGATTGCACAGACCCATTGATGTTGCTTGATATGTGCGGAAAGATGTTCGATCGTCTGGCCTACATAACGATTCACTACAATCACTGCATGGTATATAAAACACCACATTACTCCTTTGCTCAGGCACAACTGGGTCCTAGGGATGTGAGAAAATACGTAAAGTACTAGGCGGTATCCTAAGGACCCCATTCAGACTGAGCAAAGGAGTAATGTTGTGTATTATATACCGTGCGGTGATTGTAGTGATTGCTATGTAGGCCAGATGAGCCAACATCTTTCCGCACATATCAAGCAACATTAGCGGTCTATGTGATCTATGGATACAGGTGCGAGTGGTTATGTAGGCCGGACGAGCTAACATCTTTCTGCACGTATCAAGCAATATCAAAGTTTTTTCAGTTGTTTTTAGAATTGAACAGAGATGGAACAGTTGTCCTTTCTACTTCATGTATATGTACTATACCCATCTGACTTCATTGTCTTTTTGCAACAGCTGGATATGCATTTATTGTACTAAACAGTGGACCACCATAGAATCTTTAGGCAATCGTAAAAAAATACTGTAGTTTTTTTAAAAACTACATGTAAATGTAAAATTTTTTGTAGAGGTTCATGAAAGTAAAATTAAGAGACTGGCATCTGTGAATATTCTGGTTTGCTAAGAGCCATAATGTGTATCTCTTTTCTTTGGGATGGGCTTAGTGGGCTGTATCTTGTGTGGTCTGGAATGTAACAACTGAAGATCTGTACTGGGAGGAGTGATTAGTTCATGTATGTATTGTGTACATGCGTGTAGATGTACTGTTTTGTTGACACTTTGGTATTTCCACTGTCGGCAGGTATGAGCATGGAATTAGGTAAGTCTTATATAGAGGTTCACCAATGCTCCTTTGCTACAGCTTCTCATGTGCCATTTATTTTACCATTATAGGGGATGACTTATTTGTTGATTTATTTGGTGTTCAGTTTAGTTATAGTTGAGAGGATATCACTAGACCAGTCATGATAGTGTTAGAACGACTGCAGTATTTGCCTCGATTTTGCTTCAGTTTTGCTTTATTTGTTTATGAATGCTATTGGTGGAGTTTGAATTTCAGTTCATGTACTGGCTAAAAATAATTTCTTCACCAGGAATTGGTAATTGGTGTTTGCTTGATTGCATATACATGTACATTAACTTGGACGCTTGGGTATATAAACAAACGTACATGTATGCAGTGTGTGGGTGTGCACAGTACTTTACGTTGTTTAGTTCGAAAGGAAAAAAACTTCGGTCGTGTAATATGAAACAATCGTTTAGTGGATCTAACCACAGTTATTGTTCTCTACTGTCTTATACTCAGCTATTATAACTTCTGTTTTTAAAAGCTTAACCTATTTATGTAGAGAAGTTAAATGAAAAGTTATGACAGCTGAGTACAGCACACAGTGACTGTGTTTGGATCGTTTTTTACCACAAAATGATCATTTTATAGTATATAATGTAAAATTTTTTTATGAGATACTGTATGTGTATATGAAATACATCTGTGTTTACTGTACAACAGTAGACAAAAAAATCAATGTTTGGTTTTGAAAAAAGATCGTTTAAGTAATTGATGGGTGATAGAATACAGTAGTGTAGTTGTAGCAAAATTATTAGCCCGAGCGTGGGTGCAGCAAGTGAGGGATGAATTGTTTGTCATTATCTCGAGCATGGGCATTAGCAAGTGACGGATAATCAGTTGACAGGTGTGTTTGCATTAGTTACTTTATGGATTTAACTTAGCAGATTAATGTTTGGCATTATAGCTACAGAAAATTTCGATTTAGAAAGCTAGTGCAGAAAGGTCCAGAGATTTTTGTACTTCAATTTAACTGTGCAGCTAACTGGTGAGGTCTTTTATGCAGCTGTTTTTGTCTTGTCTTCGTCCGTCTTCTTGATTGCAAGATTAGTTCAAAGATGTCCTCTAGGCGTTTGATTTGATACCTGTAAGTCGTAGTGTCATGTGGAAGGCTTAGTTTGAGTACATTTCTAAGTTCCATGTGGTAAAGGCTAATGATAATTTTTTTTTTTGCATTCGTGAGTACCCTTTTGTCAGGTATGTACCTAAAGTTTAGCTTTGTCAAAACGGCAGCCGATTTTCTAAGTCTGTATGTTACTTGAAGATCAGAACTTAGACCTGAAAGTTTGACTCTCTGCCAAGGATGGCAAGTTGTAAGCAAATTTGTGTGTAAGTTTTGCAAGGCTGCTTGATTGATCACACCTTTCTTCTTAAAGGTTTGCAGTTTTGACCCCGTTTTTGCTAGGTTTATTTACATGTACAGTATGCGTCAAAAAAAGTAGGCGCACTACACCGTAATTACTGAGTACAGTGCAGTAATTACTGAGTAACAGCAACAGTACTTTATCCAGCTGCTACATACTTAATAAAGCAGTTGTTACATGTTATAGTACTTAGACAGTAGTTTTGACAGTACTGTGTAAGGTAAATACGGTGCGGTGCACCCACTTTTTGTTGACGAATACGTATAATCAGCCACATTTTTACAATACAGTACATCGCAAAAAAACCTTTACGTCGCACGATCGTTTCGTAATCGTTTCGTGGTAAAAGACGATCCAAAACAGTCATTGTTCTCTACTGTGTT